>JAODAL010004505.1:0-155842 GCA_025379985.1 Phyllomedusa bahiana | reverse complement strand
CACCTGGAACATGGGTTTGGAGAAAAGAGTCTGAGGGTGTGCCAAGGCTGGGGGGCGTCTGACTCTGGTGGTGGGGTGTGTGAGTGGTCCCACATGTCCGGGTGGTTCGAAGTTTCTTTTGTAACTTTAAAAAGGGCCGGGTCTGGACAGGAGAGGGAGAGATTGGGGCAGTGAGGACTGAATGGTGTCTGTGAGTTCCTGAGTATAATGGAACGGATTTTCTGTATGGATATGGAAAGGTTGTCCAAGAAGGCTGAGAATTGTGTAATGAAGGAGATAAGATTTGGTCAAGAGGCAAAGGAAATTATAAGTTAGAAAT
This sequence comes from Phyllomedusa bahiana, assembly GCA_025379985.1. NCBI lineage: Eukaryota > Metazoa > Chordata > Amphibia > Anura > Hylidae > Phyllomedusa > Phyllomedusa bahiana. Next base: position 155,523 of record JAODAL010004505.1, on the reverse strand, counting down.
TAGGAAGATGTCAAAGACCAGACCAGAGATTTTCCCACCTTTGGGGGTTGGGGGGAGTCATAAATTGCGAGAGGGCCATGAGAGAGGTTAATGAAAAAAAACTGGGGGCAAAAGGAGCCCATGGGTCTCAATGGGGAGTTTGAAATCACCCAGATGAAGTGATTTTAGTATTATAGTGTCATTGTGGTGGGTTATCATGCCATGAAAAGGTTACTTTTCCCCCCTAAAAACGCGTCGGCTCCCCTTGGGGGTTCTTTTGGTTTGCTTTGTTGGGTTTCCCTTTGGCTTTTTTAATATGTTTTCCAAAAAAGGATTCTTGGGATTTTTTAACGTTCCGGGCCCCCCGCTGTTCCCTTTTTTATATTGCCCTAACAAAGCCCCTCGCCTCAGACCGCGGGTCGCTTCAGCCTCCCCCGGTGCAGAAAGACCTTGGTCCCATAACCATGACTTTTTAACAGACCCCCCGGGGCCCCCTCTGGTACCCCGGTCTTTTGGGGTGGTGACCGATAGATTCTCAAAGATGCTCATTTCGTTCCTTGCCCGGGTTTACCCTCTGCCCCCACGGCCCAGCACTTTTTCCAACATTTTTTGGGTTACACGGTCTTCTGTTGCATATCTCTCGATAGGGGGGGCCAGTTTGTTTCAGATTCTGGGGTCTATGTGGGCAGTTCAGATTCGCTAATTTTTTGTCTCTTTCCACCCCCAAAACCCAAAGGGCAGGTAGAGGGGTAAACCCAAATTTTTAGGGACCTACCTACACATTTTGTATCCACCCGTCAAGTAATTTTGGTTTTCCCCCCTTCCCCTGGGGGAATTTTCTATAATTCCTAAAACCCAAATCCGCTGGAGCCCTCCTTTTTTTTGGGCGTGTTGTGGCCTTCATCCCCGCCCCCTCTCCCTCTGGGTACCCCGTGTATGTTCCGCCATGGATGCCCAGGTGCTTGACATCAAGGCACTCTGGCAAGCCACACGTCAGGCCCTTCTACGGGCCTCCGCTCGCACCAAGGCCCAGGTCGACAGGTACCGTAGACCTCCGCCCCTATTTAAGCCAGGTGAAAAAGTTTGGTTGTCCGCCAAATATATTCATTTCAAGGTGCCCAGTTATAGGTTAGGCCCTAAGTATTTGGGCCCTTTTGTTACTCGGCTAACTAAACCTGGTGTGCCTACAAGCTCCGCTTGCCATCCCGAACGCCTTTCATGTTTCTCTCCTCAAACCTGTGGTGCTGAATCGCTTCTCCCATGGGATCTGTCTCGCCTTCTCCTGTGGCCGACTGGGGCGGAGAAAACAGTGAGGGGGAAGCGGTTCTTTCTGATTGACTGGAAGGGGTTCGGGCCGGAGGAGCGTACGCGGCAACCTGAGGCTAATCTGTCTTCTGACCTCCTCTCTACATTCCGTAATCAGAGTGGGAGACCTAAGGGGAGGGTACTGTCATGGGGGGCGGGCGCGGGTGCCGTCGCCCCCCGCGACCGCCCCCCTGCCCGCAGGGGGTCCGACGCGGTTGCCGCGGCCGTCTGCAACCGTCCCCCTGCTGCCCGTGTCCCGGCGCCTGCTCACTTACCCCTCCACGCTCCTGTGAACGCTGCTCCTGCCTGTCCCGGTCGCCGCGCGCTTAGTTCGCACGCGCGACGGCTGGTCTGGATTTAAAGGGCCAGCGCACCGGTAATTAGTCAATTGCCGGCCGCTGGTCCTATATAAGGTATACGCCCCCTGCACTCTCTGCCAGATTGTTGGTGTGCGTTCAGTGTCTTTAGAGAGTGTTGGAGTCCATATTGATTACCCGTGTACCAGTCCGTTCCGCTACGTTTCCTGACCTTGCCTGTTTGCCGCCTGCCCTGACCATCTGCCTGTCTCTGACTACGAACCTCTGCCGCCCGTCCTGACCTCCTGCCTGTCCCCGACTACGCTTCCGGATCATGATTCTGTACCATGCATTACCCCGGCCGCCATCACAAGCAAGTCACGTCAGGGGTAGCGACCTGGTAGCCTCACACCGCAGTAAGTCCATCCCGCTTTGCGGTGGGCTCTGGTGAATACCGGGGGCTACTTAGACTCCGCTCCCTGGCGTGGCTTAACTATCATCGTTTGCGGTGGTCAAGCGAATCCACCGAACCCTTACACTAATCACTGCCATAAAACCACCAAAATTTAGCATCAAAGAATAATAAATGTGTCTAATCCTATGAATGTGGTGCGACATGCCCCCAGAATGCCCCAAATATTCAGCGCATTAAAAAGTGTCACGCCTGCGCCTCTATACATCTATAGAACAAGTCTACTACAGCTTTTTGAGACCAGATAACTGGGTCAGTATTTATTCAGCTAGGATCAAAGTTAGGGCATGTTCACATGGCTGATTTGGATGCTTATTTCGGCGTTTCTGAGCCAATTCCATACTCCCTTTTCCAACATCTTCATGTTAATGTAAATTAAATGTACAAGGGTTAAAGGAGTTTTCCACTTTAGATAATCTCTTTCTTAGAAGGATCTCTAATTATGCAGAAACTTCTGCTGCCACAACCCAAAGCGATAACTGTAATCTGTAAGGGAAACCAGCAATAGGTATTCAGTTTTCCTGCAGCGCCACCAAGGATTAAATTAAGCATTAAAACATCAAAAGGTTAGGGAGCTACGATATAGAGGTTTTTGGGTTTTTTTAATCTTCAGTCCACATAAGTGAAAGGGTGTGCTTTTCAACAACCAGTCAAAGGCTTGGCAGGTACCTCCTGTGTGGTGTAGCAGGTGTACATTAATGTCAGGCCCAACAGCGTAGGATTACTAGGGTGTGTAGTGCACCAGCACTGGAAGTTCAACCACAGAAACTTCTTAGCTTGGGTCTTGCAGGCTTTACTCATGGCACAAAACTTAATATAATGTCCTACTTCACACACAATTCTCATTAAAGGGGTTTTGCCACGATCTCAGTTCATACCTCCTGCATCCAGCTCTTCAGCTCTGTGTGCTCAGAAGGGGGCGTGTGTGATTTGTTTGAATTGTATATCATGTGACCCAGCAGGATGACATCACCAGGACTTTCCTCTCTGTAGCCAAAGAAAGGTCTGTTTATGTAAAGCATTGTGAGTAGTTGAGAGGTAAAGCTTTTGGCTCCAGGCACAAGTGTCCTAGGTTCAAATCCCTGCAGGAACCAAACCTGTGGATTTTTTTTTTCTCTTTATCAATGCACATACCTGATTGAGGTTTCTTTTTTATTTATTTGCACTGTTTGACTAATTACGAAGGAGTACAGAGGACGGGAGTAGAGTGACAGCACCTGGGATTTGAACACTCAGTAGCTGTCTGAGCATGTCTGACCAAGAGTAAGGAGCTCTCAGGCCTGGTCGTATCCCCAGGAGACAAGCTGTAAACAATGGATCACTAAAGGAGCAGCTAAAACAAAAACGGTGCAGAATTTTTAATAATAATGAATGGTGAAAATGTTTGTTTTTTCATTTGCAAGCTTCCCACATCAATTTTACTTTGTGGCAAAACCCCTTTAAGCACAGTACACTTTAGGAACAGTACAATTGCTCCCTTGGCAATTCCTCTCTTAAACCCTGCAGCCTCTGTCTCTAACAAGTCTGCTTCATACCTCTCGGTCCCTTCGAGGCATCTCACTCTTTGTGGAAGGATGTTAGTCCCAGCACCGCGTTTCCACACAAGCCTACTAGCATGCTTGGCTTTACAGTGTTACGCATACTCCTGAATCACTTGGGATGCCCACAAGGGCTGACTGTGTAAGTTTTCCCAGCTGTTGTACTCTAAGGACAGTACGGTTTAGGCCCATGGAAAGTCTGCTGATGGCCCGAAGGTCAGCTAAATCTTCTGACTGCTCTCTCTCTCTTTCAGTTCGTCCATTGGACAGTTCCTCATTCTGTCCTTCACTCTCTTTCTCTTCTTCTCTCTACCTTGTTTCTGTTCCTTTTCTCTCCTTCATTATGAGCACTTTCACATTATGAGTAGAATCGGGAAGCCTGACCTGGTCCACAGCCGGCTTGTGGCCAAGTGTCCCTTTGTTGGATAATTGGAGCTCAAGGCTATGTCTACACAGCAATGAAAAACAACCGTATTTGTGGCAGTTTTAGGATTCTAAAATACAATTGTTTATGCTGTCCATAGACTTTAATAGAAAAAATGACCTGTAATCTACACAGGTCGCTTTTTCTCTGCTCGTTTTCTGGTGCCTGTGTATTATACAACATATTGTATAATATGCTGGATTCTTTAGTTTTTTTCGTCGTCTTCCCATACAATTGAACATAGAGGCCAACGGCAAAAAAAACGAGAACCGACTGTGGTTTTTGCCAAAACAGTGACAAAAACCACAGTCGTGCGTTGAAAAAAAAAACGACTGACTTTTGATCATTTTTTGTCCTGTGTGGCCCCAACATACCTCTCTCACTAACTGTAGCACATGGCAGACCCTCCTTATAACTCTGTACCAGCAGCCCCTCATCTGATTGACTGCAGGCCCAGCCATACGGTCCCTCAAAGACTACTAAGTCACTTCTCATCTCAAAGTTTCATAGGATGCATGAATGAAATAATGCTGCTTTGCTCTGTCACTTCCTGGTCAAGCTGTTTGTAATTAGCATATGAGCTCTGTGTATTCAGACTTCTGCTAATTAGATAAATTGCATGCTGTGAGAACCAGGGAAGCTTCTGAGGTAAACAGCAGTAATTACGGTCTTTTGTCTGAAAGATAAGACAACAAACAAGCTCTCACTGCCAGATTTTGGTGCCGAACCTGTGTGATGACAACACTCCCGCTTCAGATAAAAACAAACAGCAGGGGGGGAGAAGTACGCGGTCGGTCACTTTGGGGAACCGAGAGGCAAAAAAAAGGTGATAAAATCATTGTAGCTCCTTAACAAAAAAAATAAAACAACGCAATATATTTGAAAAATATCTTTATTCATTTTCCCCAAACATGTTGAAAGCTAATCTTTGTACCCGAGAAACCCCAACCCTCTTCAAACCCTATGTACACAATCCCAAAACACATAATTACCAAGTAAAAAAAAAACAAAAAAAGGGGGCGAAAAAAGTTAAGTAGCCCCAAGAAATATTTTCCCCCTGCGTTTGTGCTCCTAGTTTAGGGCACAATTCATAGGGTTTACAGGGCTTTTATTCCTACCCCTTTAAACAGGGCGTGAGGTCCACAGTAGCTCTTCGCTCGGATGAACGCTGAGTTGAAGTATTGGGCAAGAAAAAAAGTGGCAGACCCGGCGCACGTGGAGATCCACAAAAAAGCCAAGTTATCGGCTAAATTATTAAAATTGTCTTTATTCTTAAAAAGTCAAGCGTTTGCTTCGACCAAAAAACTTTACAAAGCGTTTCTCGCTGTATACCGCGCTTTCTCAAGGGTAATACAAATTTTTACAAACACTACTATTTAAAAAGAACTAGTAACATTTCATAGGAGGCTACAGATCCACCTTTTATGGGGAAATTCAATTGAAACGGGGTGTCAAACAAGTTCATCAATTGATTACATCAAAAAGAAGAAAATGCGGGTACGACCATGGTTGGATAAAAGAAACATTAAAGAGAAGTGTCATCATTGATTACATCCCAAAGAAGGAAGATAGTAAACCGTTATTGGATAAAAGTAATCAAAGTAAATCAAAGAGAAGAGAACACCTTTGAAAGACTCGTAGAAACTTGTGAATGACTGTCAGAATTTGATTTTAAACTTTCGGCAAAGTACGTTACGTTACGATATAGACTTTCTGTGTAGTCACTAAAAGAGGGGAATGTCACAAAATTAAATAAACAAAATAAACAAAAAACTTGTTACGGCTGGAGGGGGATCCACTGGACCACCGCAGGCGATAGCGTAGCCCACACCAGGGAGGGGAACTAAGGGGGCCCCGGGTATTCACCAGGGCCCCGCAAAGCGGGATGGCTTTCGGGCAGGTTTTACCACCAGGTTACCATGGCGGGGCTTCCCTCGGTGGCGGCCAAAAGGCGAGTACAGTAACGGCGGCGGGCTGTGGTCGTAGACGGGCAAGACTCAGGACAGACGCCTCTGGTTGTAGAGGGTCACAAGCAGGAGGTCAGGACAGGCGGATCGGTTTCGAGGGTAGACAAGCAGGGGTCAGGGCGGGTGGCAAGGTTCGTAGAAGGTAAACGTAACAGAGAGTCGTACACGGTAAGGCAAGACAGGAACCTCTGGAACACTTTACCATGGGAATAAAAACCCAAAGGGATCCGCGGGGCCCCGGCGGGAAGGGGCCGGACAAAAAAAGGGAGCAGTCCCCGGGGCAATGCCCAATTACCGGCGCACTGCCCCTTTTAAATTTTCAAACAGCGGGGTCTGCCGCCCTAGGGGGGGGAGCCACAGCCGGGAACTGAAGAAAGGCGAGCAGGAGCGTGGCCGGTAATGAACCCCGGGGGGACGGGGATACAGCGGCCCCCGAACCCGACTGGGGGACGGGGCTCCGGGGGAGCGGGGGCACGGGCGCGCCTGTGCCGGGGACAGTGGTCCGGGGGCGTCGTGACAGTACCCCCCCCCCATTTGGGCCTCCCCTCTTGGCCCCCCCCTCTTACTGAATTGGAAAAATCTCTGATAAAGCTAGGGTTTTCAGGATGTTCTCCTCCGGCTCCCAACCTCTCTTGGGGGCAACCCCCTTCCAGTCCCCCGGGAAGTATCCTTTCCCCTTTTCTCCTCTGCCCAGAATTTCTTTGCCCTCGAAGAAAATTGGGGTTTTCAGCCACAGATGGAGGATGAACGTCCTTCTGGAAAAACGATTAAGGACCGGGGGTTTCAGTAAGGAGACTAAAAAGAGTTGGGGATTTCATCGTGGAGGGAGCCGGAGTTTGTATGACCCGGGGTTTGATGGGGTGATGCCCTCAAAAGGGCCCCCAGAAAAGGGGGTCCCAGTTTAGTAAGGCATTTTAGATGGACGTATCTAGCGAGAGCCACACCTTGTCGCCTGGGAACGACCGAGGGGGGATTTTTCTTTTATCTCTTGAGACCTAAATGGTCGGAAAAGGTGGAGCAGCGACTCCGGTCTGGGACCAGTGGTTTCATGTCTTAAACCAGTGCGTCCACCGGGGGAACCTCAAAAGAGGTTGCCGGGGGGAAAAGTAGGGCGGGGATGCGGGCCCATCCCGATTAGAAGGGAGAGACCCCCGCGCTCGGACTAAAGGGTTTTATACAAAACTCCCCCCATGGCAGAAATTTGGCCCAATCATTTGACTGCCGGACAAGTCGAAGGGTAACACCCCCAGGATTTGGGTTGACCCTTCCCCCTGGCCTTTCGTTTTGGGTGTTAGGGGAGGAGAATTTGAGCTTGACCTAAGTTGATTGCACAGGGCCCCCAAAACTTGGAAACAAATTAACCCCCGGGGCTGAGAAAATTGTGGGGAGTCCATGCAGCCAAACACTGAAGGAAAAAAGCTCCGCTAGGGGGGCAGAGGGCAGACCTGCAACGGGACAAATGCGCCATTTTTGGGAAGCGGTCCTTTTCACCCAAATAACGGTGTTGCCGGACGACGGGGGGAGGTCTTTCGAAGTCCATGGAAATGTTGGACCAAGTTTTTTTTGGGAAGGGGGAGTGGCTAAAGTAGCAACCGGGCTTGTGATTTGGCGCCCTTGTTGGGGGCACGGAGTCACAAGACGAAACGAAGCCTTAACGTCCCTTTCAAGCTGGGCCCAAATAGAACCGGGGATAAAGGGGGAAGGGTCCTTCGGGCGCCGGGAGGCCGCCACCAATGAGCAATGCCCCAATTTTTAAATACTCTGGGGAAGCAGGTGCACATAAGTTTTTCCAGGGGAACCTTCCGGAGGTCCACGGGCGCTGCCGAGATGACCCTCTGGGGGGTTTATGTTGCTCAAAGAATTCCCCCACTACCATGTCGGAGGCAGGGAGGGGCTCAGCTCTCACATTTTTCTTCCGCTGGCCTGAAATGGATCTGAAAATCGAACCGTGAGAAAAAGCGACCCCCTTACCCGGGCGGGGGTTAAGCGCGGGGCTCAGATATTGGGGGTTCTTGTGGCCCAAATGATAGGGATGGAAAACGGGGGCCCTCCACAGATAACGCCATTCCTCCAACCCAATTTTAGGCTAGTACCCCGGTCGCCAATCGTTAACCCTCTGGGCAGTGAAAGGTTTGGAGAAGAACCAACTTTACAGTCTTCCCTGGGCCCCTTTTTGCGTAAGAACTGCCGGCTCCGACAGAGGAGGCATCACCCCAGTGTGAATTTTTTGTGAACCCCGGATGCAAGGGAGGCCGTAAAAAAGGGGGGCGGATTTGACTTCGAAAACGCCTCCTGGGCCTCGCCCGGGCCAGCTGCGTGGATTGGCCTGTTTTTTTGAGGCTACTATGGGGCCCCACCACGTAGAGAAGTGAGGGTGAACGGGCGATAGTATTTGCGAAACCCAAGAATCGTGATGCCCGTGCCCATGGGCGTGGCCACTCAACACGAGCGTTTTGTGGAAAATTTCCATCCGTAGGCCTTGGTTCGGGGAGATGGACTCCCCAGAAACGGAAGCTGGTCTATGGAAGATGCATTTTTCTCCAGCTTGGCGACAGGTGGTTTTCCGGAGGCGCCCTCAGTACCTGCAAAACAGGGCTGGGGTGGGTCTCGGGTCGGAGAGAACACCAGGATGTCATCAAGGTAACCACCACTCGGTTGGAGGGGTCCCTGAAGACGTATTCACTATCCTGAAAGACGGAGGGAGCATTGCACAGTCCGAAGGGCATCACCGGGTACCAAAGTCCCCATCCCGGTGTTGAAGGCCGTTTTATTATCCCCTTGCAATTGGGCCCCAATTGTAGGCCCCCTCTCAGATCCAATTTTAGAGAAGATCTTTGCGCCCGCAGTGGAAAAACAGTTCCGTGATCAACGGCAGTGGGTAACGGTTTCTTCCACCTGACTTGTTAAAAACCCCCCGGTATTTTTGCAGGGCCAAGGTACCGTCCTTCTTCTTTATGAAAAAAACCCCCCGCACCCAGGGGGGAGGGGACTTCCGGTGAACCCTCCCCTGAATTCTCCGGGATGTACTCGGACATGGCTTGGGTCTCAGGAACCGACAGAGGGTAGACTCGGTAGATGGGCCTTGGGAGGACTGGTGCCGGGCATAAGTCGTTTGGGCAATCTAGGACATGGGGAGGCAGACTCTCGCTTGCTTAAAGAACACATCGGCATACTCCGGGTATTCGGGCGCAGCCCGGGAGCGGCTCCCGGGGGGGTTGAGCGAGAGCAGGAAAGCACCCCCGGGGAGGGGCCACCAACGCGCCCCCCCAGGGGGGACCCCAACAATCACCTCTCCAGAGACCTTTCCAGGATAGGAGAGTGGCCGCAGCCATGGGGGGTCCCAGGGGAACCCCCGACGAGGAGCGAGGAACAGTAAAGGGATTTCTTCTTTTGCACGCCCCCACGGGAGGGGGCAGTGGCTTGGTGACCCAAATGGGATGGGGTCGCTAAAAGGTCCCCGCTGACGGGCAGATGACAAGCGGTTCCCCCCAGGCGTACCACCGGGAAACCCATAAAATGCTTTACTAAGGAAAATGGGGAGGGAAATTCCCGGCAAGCCTGAGTCCAGAAACGCTGGAATTGGAAGTGATGCCGTTCTGACAACCTGCACAGGTCAAAGGCGGGAGAAGAGAAGGGGCACCCCAGGAATGCTCTCCCACAGATTAGGTGCGGAAAATTTCCCCAAGCTTGGGACCTTGGGGCAAATTTTCTCCGAAAATGCTCCCCGGGGTGCCACAGTAAGGAAAAAGTTTTTTGCCGACCGGGAAAACCCCCGTTAAAAGACGAGCCCCATCAATTGCTGGGCTTTGGTGATGTTTTGGGGGCCCGTGGCGCGGGGGGGGGCCTCTAGACACCGGTCCAGGTGAGGAAAGCGCGAGGTTGGGCTGACAGATGCTCTTGGAATTTTTTTCCCCCCGTTAAGGAAACCCGGGGTCAAGCGATTGCTAACCGGATCAGGTCACTAGGGAAGACGAAAGGGCTCTAGCGGGCCCGGACGTCCTTAAATCGGCTTGAAGCCTTTCTTGAAGGTAGCACACAACCCCTCGTTCCAAGACAGTTTGGAGGCCAGGGGGCGGAAAGTACCCCGTAGTCTCCTACAGACAGGGCCCCCCGGCTAAGTTTAGGAGGGCTGTCTCAGCGGGGGAGGGATGGGTGGTTCCTAAAGACGTTGCGGAACCGCTGAGAAAATTCTGAAATCCGCCGCACTGGATCGTTTCTGTCCATAGGGTGTAGCCATACCAGGGGTTTCCCGGACGAGGCTGACCACGAAAGCCACCTTCGCACGCTCGACAGGAACTGATCAGTCACACCCACGTCATGTGCATTGGGTTGAAACCCCCCGCGATTTCGGGTTTTCCGTCCAAAATTGGACGGGAGCGAAAGGCGAAACTTGGGCCCCCCCAAGCCACCGGGAACCCTAAGGCAGGAACAAACCCCTGGACTGGCAAGGCTGCTGCTGCTGGACGATGACGATTGCTGCAACATGGTGGGTAGCTGGGGGTGGTTGCTGCGCCTGTTGACCAAGTTGCTGAGACGGCAAGCAACATGGGCGTCAATCCCCCAGGCGGGGAAAGGCACTTTGGGGAATCCCTGGCCGGACCCCCCTGTTACGGGCTGGAGGTGGACCCCGGACCACCCCCAGGGGATGGGGTAAAACCCCCAAGGGATGGAAAACTAAGTGGGGCCCGTATTCACCAGACCCGGGCCCCAAAGGGGATGGTCTTCTGCGGCGGGTTACCACCAGGTCACTACCACTGGCGGGGTTGCCTGCGGGGGCGGCCAAGGTTGAGGACATAACGGCAGGCAGGCTCGGGTTAGCGGGGAAACGCAGGGCAGGGGCTCGGGTTTGTAGACGGGAACAAGCAGGAGGCAGGAAGGCGGGTCTGGGTTTTTAACGGTAGAAACAGGGGGGTAGGGCAGGGCAAGGGTTTGTAACGGTAAAAAGTAAGCAAGAGTGGGTACATGTAAGGCAAGACAGGGAAAGCTCTGAACACTTTCACCCTGGGAATTTACACCAAGGATCCGGGGAGGGCCGGCAAGAAGTGGCCGGACTTAAATAGGAGCAGTGCCCGGCAAAGACCAATTACCGGCGCACTGCCCCTTTTTTTTTTCAAACACCGGGCCGCGCACCCCCTGGGGGGAGCCAGCACCCCGGGGAATGAAGACAGGGTGAGCAGGAGCGTGGCCAGGGAATGAACCCGGCTGGGGGAAGGACATGAGCGGACCCCGAACCGACGTGCGGGACGGGGGCCGCTGGGAGCAGGGGCCGGGGGCGCCGCGACCCCGGGGCAGTGGTCACAGGGGGGTCCGTGACAATCATCTAATACATGGGTCAATGAAAAGAGCAATTTTTCTACATTTTAAATAGACAAAAAAGGCTAAAAAACAATGTCATTTTTAAAAAGAAAAGAAACACTTTTTTTTTAGATACCCAAAGAATAAGGGGGGTAAATAGAACTGTCCAAAGAGATTGTGGCTCATGTCATTAAAAAAACATGGGTCAAACGGGCGGTAAATATAAATAACCAATAGCAGCGACTAGTCATGGGAAATAACAAGGAGCGATATTACGGGGGAAATATGAATAAACCAATGAGGTGTTAATGGGGGCGCTGTAAGCTGTGGGAAAATTAACCAAAAAAAAGAAAGGGGAGAATACAAATAGACCAATAGAAGAAGGGCTTCTGTCTTGGAAAATAACATAGAATTTGAACCGTTTTAAAATGGGAAAATTTCCCATGGAAATTAGTGGGGGTTAAAAAAAGATGGAAACCAAAGATGGAAAGGGGCCGGTCTAAAAAATATCACAGGTTTGGGGCCAAAAAAATAACTGGGGGGTGACAAATGGGGTAAAAGCAAATTTAAATTTGATAACCCGTAGTAAAAATTTAAATTCCAAAATATAAAATAAAAAATTAAAAAACATATAAGACATTTAAAATTTTTGATTATATAGTTTCAAAAAACCTTAAATAAAAATACTAAAAAAAAAGGGATTTTTAATTAAAAAATTTAAATATAAATTTAACTAAGTTCCATCGCATCGTTTTTTAAAAAATTTTTTTGGAGTTCGAAGCCTATAATCCCGAAATTTCACTTTTTTAATATCGAAGCCTATTCGGCTGATCTTCAGGAAAAAAACAACGGGTAAGTTGAGAGCATAATTTTTGCTGGGATGAAAAATTTGCAGTGAAAGGGGACCTTGTTTGATGTCGCCCTTTTTAATACAAGAACGATGTCCACTGAGCCGAATGTGGAGTGTACATGTCGTTCTGCCGACAGAACGTAACGTACTTTGGCGAAAGTTTAAAATCAAATTCTGACAGTCATTTCAAAGTTTTTACGCCCTTGAAAGGGGTTCTTTCTCTTTTTATTGCTTTTCTTTTTCCAATTTTCGGTCGATATTTACTATCTTCCTTCTTTTGGATCTAATCAAGGATGACACTTCTCTTCTCTTTGATTGATGTTTCTTTTTTCCAACCATAGCCGCTATCTTCCTTCTCTTTGATGTAATCAATGATGACACTTGATTGACAGCCCGTTTCACGATTAGAATTTCACCATCCAAGTGATGGATCTGTATGCCATCCTATGAAATGTTACTAGTTCTTTTAAATAGTAGTGTTTGTATAAACTTTGTATTACCCTTGAGAAAGCGCTGGTATACAGCGAGAAACGCGTTGGGTTATATTTATGTCACATGTTTTTAATGGTACGAAGGCATACTACCTTTGTACTTTTTAAGAATAAAAGACAATTTTAATAATTTAGCCGATAACTTGGCTTTTTTGTGGATCTCCACGTGCGCCGGGTCCTCCACTTTTTTCTTGCCCAATACATAATCTACCCATTTATACCTAATATACATATCATAACATATGCCACTGTTCCTAGGGGGTGGTCCCACCCTCTACATGAGCTCCACAAATGTTGTCACCCCTATTTGTAACAATTACCAGTAACCATTATCTGTACCATATCAGCATTATCCAATTTACCTCCATTTATGTATTGTTTTACAGCATTTACTGCCCCTTTTTGACATTATATAATAAAGTAGATTGATTTTGAGACAAGAGATCAAGCAAGCAGGGCCGTCATTATAGGCATCTGTTACTATGTGTGATAGCTGCTGTCAGAGAGCTTTTCATGTGACCTTGCAAACTAATGAAATCAGAGCGGATATATATATTGTTCTATGTTGTGCCATTCTTGTTGTTTCCATGGCACTAAGAAACACGTGTATCTCAGCTCGTTATACAGCTGTAGTATGATGAAACAAATCATGCTCTCAATCACTTAATACAGCACACAGCGATCATACACCCACTCCTCGGAGATCTGCTTGCATGGAAGGTCCCTTTAATGTAGTCGGAAACGATGGAAAGAACATTGTGCTGCAGAGACGATAACATTTCATAATTTCAAAGAAAGGAACAACGTGAGCAGAGCTACCTGGAATTGATAGAATTTCTATAGGTTGCCCACTAAATGGAACAGCTAGACCTCACTGTAAGAGCCTTCTGTAATGTTCACTTTGAGAGTGTCCTGCTCTGTGTCTGAGGCTCCTGTGTCTTGTACTGGAGCCATCGCTGTAAGGAGCCTCTGCATTGTGTTCTGAGAGTGTCCTCCTCTATCTTTAAGACTCCGATGTCTTGTACTGGATCCTGCACTTCAACCCCTTAAGGTCTAAGCCTAATTTGAACTTAAAGGGGTTGTCTCACTACAAGGAAGGCTTTTTATGCTAATGATCTTGCAAAAACAAGTCCCTTTGCAATATGTGTCCATTAACAGTGTTCTACCTATTCCTAGATATCCCCTCTTGTATGGGCTGCATCAGCTTCTCAGCTCGCTATAGCTACAGACCTGTTAGAACTCTCCTGATAGGCTGCCAGCACTGGTTGCTATAGCTACAGACCTGCCTTCTACTGAAGCCTAGTAGAAGCCATTAAATACGCCCCTGAATTCAAAGTGAAACTAAGAAAACAGGACTGAGGTAAGATGAATCAATGTAGTGAGACAACCCCTTTAAGGACCAATCTGACATGTGTCACTTTATCTGGGAATAACTTTTTAATTTGACCTATTCATGTGATTTTGAGACAGTTTTTTCGTGACTCATTGTACGTTAAGTAACCAATTAATTTTGGCCAAAACAATCCTTATTTGTAAAAAATAACAAAATGTTCTGAAAATTTGGAAAAATTTGCCATTTTCAAAGTTTAGAAATATCTGCATGTAAGAAACAAAATAGTAAATAACGAACATCTTCTATAAGTCTACTTTATGTTGGCATCATAAACAATCTTTTGGATTTTAGGGATCTTAAATTTTGTAGCAAATATTAACATTTTCAAGAAAATTTGCAACACCGATATTTTTTTTTGACTAGTCCAACTCTGTTGTGGATTTGAGGGGCACTCCTCAAGGTATTTAAAACAACACTTAGAAAGTTTGTTAACCCGTTAGGTGTTTCACGGAAATTAAAGCAAAGCAGAGGTAAAATTTCACTGTTTTGCAGATTTTCAATTTGTATCCATTATTTACTGGAACATAGTAAATGATAACAGGAAAGTGCAACTACATATTGATTGACCTGATTTTGCGGTATTTAGAGATATCCCATGTGACCCTACTGCGCTATTTGACTTACCCACAATCCTCAGATTAGGAGGCGCACCTTCTGAATTTTGAGGTCTCATTTTCATTAGGCTATATTTTAGGCACCATTTCAGGTTTGTGGACACCCTAAAGTGCAAAATCTTAGTAAACACCCCTAAAAAGACCTAATTTGGGAAATTACACCCCTTAAGGAATATATCCAGGGGTGTAGTGAGTATTTACGACCCCACAGATGTTTCACAGATTTTCTTTAACGTTAGCCTGTGAAAATAACAAATTTTATTTTTTCCAATGTAATGCAGTTTTAGCTGAAAATGATTTATTTTTACAAGGAATCCTGGAAAAAAGCCCCCCAAAATGTATTACACAATTTCTTCCAAGTTTGGCAATACCCCATATGTGGGTGTCAACTGTTTGGACGCATGGCAGGTCGTACAAGAGAGGGAGAGCTATTTGACTTTTGGAATGCAGATTTTGGTGGGGCCGTGTCGCATTTTCAAAGCCCCCAAAGTATTAGAACAGGTGAAACCTTCATTAAATCATCCCATCTTGGATTAAACATTTTGGGCGCACATGTGTTCCACTGTTTTTTTTAGCTTAAAGGAAATGTGTCATCAAAAATTAATTATTGTTTAACTCACGTTTTTATGTTAAACATATTTTTTAAGAATTTTTGGTTATATTTCTTTTTCATTTTTCATATCACTTTCAATATTTTTTAATAATTCTTAAGTCCTGCAGTTTTCACTTTGGCCACTAGGCCTTGTTTGCACTGCTTTAACAGCAGTCAGAGAGATGCTTTAGAGCAGCTTCATACGCATAGGAACCATAAGACTGTTTCTGTTCCATAGACTTCAATAGGAGAGTTTTCTAGTCATGTTGTGTGACCTAGGAAGAATTCACTCTGCAGGGAGGAGGGGGGTGAGAGCTGTGACATCTCATCTTGTGACTGGTCGATTCTGTGTTATTTATTCACACTGGTGTCTCTTTTCAGTTTGACCCTGCTTGTGTTAATAATGAACACACTGCTGAAAATCTTTATCTATAGGACAGGAAGTGTCAGACAGTTATTAGGCTTAGTGGCCAAAGTGAAAACTGCAGGACTTAAGAATTATTAAAAAATATTTAAAGTGATATGGAAAATGAAAAATAAATATAACCAAAAATTATTAAAAAATGTGTTTAACATAAACACATGAGTTAAACAATAAGTCATTTTTGATTACACATTCCCTTTAAAGGGGTTTTGCCATGAAGTAAAATTGACGTGGGAAGTTTAAAAATGAAATAACAAACATTTTCACCATTCATTATTATTAAAAATTCTGCACCATTTTTGTTTTAGCTGCTCCATTAGTTATCCATTGTTTACAGCTCATCTCCAGATTCCCTACGCGCGTTTCGCACTAGTGGCTTCTTCAGGGAAACACAACCATGATATAGATCTTAATCATAATGTGTACATATATATATATTTGTAATAACTATCCCTTCGGTATGTGTTACCATCCCCATTATCATATTTTAATATATGTCTACTTTGTAATGCTTAATTAATAAAGGATATGAATTATTATTTTGTTTCCTCTTGATTGTGATAACTGCAAATTCGTGTTAAGTTAATCAGAGGTTGGTTACTATATGGTTTCTCCTTGTAATATAATAAAAATCAAAAACAACAATAGAAACTCTAAAGAAAAAAATTCCAGCAATATGAAAAATGGTAGAGTCATATAATAGCTTTTCATACTTGGCTCTGCAGCAACAATAGCCGAGAAGGACTACTGTGCATACCTGGGAGTTGTCCTATTCACTTACTATACACAAGCAGAGGAATAGCTGAACTGTAAACTACTAAATTAACTACAACAATTTATGCTACTAAGAACTTGGCCCTGGTTATAGGAGAGCACACATCTAAAACTGTGCAAGCACCACCACCACTGCAGGAACATAACCATAACCATTACCATTGCCATAACCATTGGAAACATAGGGTTAACAAAACAAGCGACATGGGGACTTAAAATTAATGTAAGGCCATGTCCCCACTGCACGGTTTTCGGCCGGTTTTTCAGGCGGTTTGCGGTTTTGCAGACCGCCTAAAAAAAGTCCGAAAATGAGCACAACAGGCTCCTATGGAAAACCCGTGCAGCAGTCACCACTGCACGGGTCTTGCGCCCAGCGGATTTTCCACCCGCGGGGCGCCCGAAAAACATTGATCATGCACATTCTTCCGTCCGGTTTTCGGACAGAATATGTGCATGTCAATGGGAAGGGGAGAAAAGCCATCCCCCCCATCGCGGAGAAAAGCCTTCCCCCACGCAGCCGTGTGCACTGCACACAAACCGGACAAATACCGGTCGGTTTATCCGACCGGTATTTGTCCGTTGCCGTGGGGATGAGCCCTGAGTGTCATTACACAAAGTCATAAACTGCATCAGGGGTTATATTTCTTTATCCGTGAATGGTAACAGATAAATTATTAGAAAAAAGACAAGAAACCGAAAGGAAGAACACAAAACAATTCAACGTGTTTATATTTTTTACACTTCATCCCAGCATTGAAAACTCTTACCCACATGTATGGAGGCGATGTCAGAAAAGAAACTGCCAGCTCTCAATCCCACACTCGTTGAATTAATGATTACTGTTATTCCATAATAATCTCTAGCACAATTTAAAATATTAACAAACCAAAAATATTATTAAAGGGGTTGTCCATTAAATAAATGACACTGCACTGGGGCCAGGGTGGTCTGAAAATGAA
This sequence comes from Phyllomedusa bahiana, assembly GCA_025379985.1. Lineage (NCBI taxonomy): Eukaryota > Metazoa > Chordata > Amphibia > Anura > Hylidae > Phyllomedusa > Phyllomedusa bahiana. Next base: position 138,150 of record JAODAL010004505.1, on the reverse strand, counting down.
AAAACATAATACTTAGTCACCTATCCCTCAGCACTGCTGCTCCGGAGCTCCTGGCGATCCACTTATCTTGACTTCTAGGTTCTCGTCCTGACACGGAGGAGAAACATGCTCCAGTCACTAACAATGGAGCTTGTGCTCCTCCAGCATGTTGGGCCAAGAACTTGGGAATAAAGGGGAGAGGATTGCTCGGGAGCTCCGTATACTCTATGGGTAAAGTAAGTAGATGGCACCAGTCTCTGGCTCATTCAAATGTAAAATTAAAAAGTTATGGCTCCTAGAATATTGTGACATGAAAATGTGATTTTTTTTAAGTGTTAAAGTGGCGGTTATGATTTATAGATGTGAGGAGGGGTCTGTAAAAGGGGCGGGGTTTGTGGAAAAAATTCTGCAATGCATGCATTTTCAAAATTTGGCAAATATGATTAAAACTGATACTCCACCCTGGTTATTATGGCAAAATAGCCAGAAAATTTTACTTTATTCTAAATCCTTTTTTTTTTTTTTAAATTGCTGTCTATATTTCACTTCATTTTTACAATATTCAGAATAGAAACATATGTTTCTTACGGCAAGTTATTTGTGGATATACTGTATAACACTTTATATGATGGCACATAGACGCCATACTGGCTCATAGTAGGGACCATCAAGGCGTTGTCTCACCATGTTGTTTCATAGAGCCAATAGCAGCTTTCATTCATGCATTTTCTCTCTTCCTTGTCAGGAAGATTAGCATATCAGTTCCCATCTTCAAAGGTCTGCTAATTACTCTGACATGAGAGCAGGAGATGTTTATCTAAAGTCCAGAGAAGCTTCAGAGCTAAAGTAAACAAAAGTAATTAGTCTCCTTTGTTTGTTAGTTCAGATAACAGTCAAGCTGTAAAACTGCCTGCAGTTTTGTGTGCCAACCTCTGTGATGACATCCCCTCTTGCTACAGATGAGACAAACAGCAGGGAAGAGGAGGGCGGAGCAAGTCAGTACCCTAGAGAAACCTGAGTGCCTTCAGAGCTGATAGAATCACTTCTATCTCCTCAATAAAGAAAAATAAACAAAGTAATATATTTGGAAAACATCTTCATTTACTGTTCCCTATGTTGAAAGTTAATCTTTGTAGTGAGACAACCCTTTTTAACACTCTCATTTAACTGTTTATTAAATCGAAGGCACATAAAGACACAGTATAGGCCCATAGGAGTGTATAAGTGCCATATAATGGAGTCATATGACATAGGTCTGTAATATGAGGTGCATGAAGCATTAGACTAATGAGAAGTGTGAGAATTCCCAAAAACCCATTGATATTCCATTCCTACACATCGTGCAATTGCTAGAGTTAAAATGGGCTACATTCAAGTCCATAGGGAATAGCAGTATTTGCTAATATTCCTGAGCAGAAAATAATCAGGCAGAGGTCAAATATAGAATAGCCTGCGTATATTAAAGGGGTTTTATCGTTTCATCATTTGGCAGCCGTTTATGCTGTTTGCTATGCAGAGCTTGTGAAATGGAGGGACGTGTTTCTCCTCACAGCAGGATGTATCTGCTCTCTCTGCAGACACGCCCCAAAGTGTGCACGTGAGAATTAATTCTGTGTGAGCTGGGGGAAGGGAGAGGTTCTCAGCTATCTTTGGACGTGAAAAGCTAAGTGTAACTCGATAGTGTACATCTACATTTCTCGCTCTCTCTATATACTTTGTATTTAGAATGGGCATTTGACATCCAGGACTCTTGGAAAGATGGGTGACTTTTTTCTCTATCTCTCACACACAGTGGGTATATCCCGCAGATTTTTTACACCTCTGACCTCTACAGATCTGCAGAACAAAACTATACACTTTATCTATTTGTGTTTACATGGGACTGCACATGATCTCTCTCCCTGCTGCAGGACCTCTGATCACTGTCAGGGAATGTCCCCTTACCCCCGCATACTGTGTCGCACCTACCACTGATTGCTGTCAGTGAAAGTCCCCCGAACACTGCATCGCACCTACCACTGATTGCTGTCAGTGAATATCCCCCGCACACTGCGTCGCACCTACCACTGATTTCTCTCTCTTTCTCTCGCTCTCTCTCTCTCCCTCACTCCCTCTACCCTGCATCTCCCTCAGACGCGCGTTCCTCATCATGAGCGGGGCGGGAGCCTGGGCATAACCCGACCTGGGCTCAAACTTGCTAAGCACTAAAGAAACAGCCTCTTCTCTTAAACCATACCATTTTGCTTATGATAACCAAGGACATACCTGCTTACATTTTTTATTCCCTCATTTTAAACTATGATCTTTGTAGCGAGAAAACCCAGTTAAGCATTGTTGAACTCAAGTTCTTTAAAGAAGTATTTCCACCACATTGATTAGCTTTAAACATGTAGGCAAAGGTAAATAAAGATTATTACCAAATACATAACTGTTCTGAATTTGCTTCATTTCAGACTTAGAGCAGTTCTTATCCCCTGCTTGTGTACACAAGCTTCCCTAGTTATCGACCTCTCTCTGCTCTACCAGACCTGGCCAGGATGGGGACGTCACTCTTTGCTGTGTCTTAGCAGCACAGGAGCTTGTTTATGTTTCTTACTGAGAAACTTTAAAGGGATTATGTCGCTATTTATTTTTTTTTTTTTACTTATTAAATCCAGCCCCTGATCCATATTCTTTTCCTCTCAGTCGTTTTTATTTCCTGATTGTAGATTTATCAATTAAGTCTTCTATATATGAATGTGGGGAAGACATTCTTTCTTGCAATGCTTTAAAAGCAGTCAGGGAGATGCTTTACAGCAGCTTCATGCCTATAGGATTCTTAAGACAGATTCTGTCCCATAGACTTGTATAGGAGAGTTTTCACTGTGAAGGGAGGGGAGAGGGGGAGCTGTGACATCTCCTCTTGTGACTGGTGGATTCTGTGTTATCTGTACACAATGGTGTCTCCTTTCAGCTTGACCCTGCTTTTACTAATAATGAGCACACTGCTGAAAAGCTCTCTTAACAGAGCAGGAAGTGTCAGACGATTATTAGGCCTAGTGGCCAAAGTGAAAACTGCAGGACTTAGGAATTATTAAACAAATATTGAAAGTGATATGGAAAATTAAAAAAAAAACAAAAACAAAACTTCCTTCAAAATGTGTTTTACATAAAAATGTGAGTTAAACAATAAGTCATTTTTTGATGACACATTCCCTTTAACCTTTAGAGCTCTGTAGCCTTGCGCTCTGCTGTTAAAACTCCTTCATTTAATAGGATTTCTGATAATGTTCCAATGGGGTTGTCCTCTGCTAGTCCTTTTGGACCCTGAAAAATTACGTATACATTATTGTGACAGAGCTAGTCCCACAGAGGAGTGAATCAGTGGAGCAGGCCAGCTCTGATACTGACCCTACATAAGGCCAAGGATGTGACTTTTTACTTTTATTTTTAGGCAGCTTATGCCAGTATTGGCAGTTGATCCCTGACATCCTCTATTAGGGGTAGGAACCCTCAGACAGGTTAGATTTACCCCTTCAAATCTGACCTATGTAGAACATAAGGACTCATCAGGTTTACAATTAGATATTTCATTCACAAATCCTTTTAATTCACATTTTCATAGGTGGAGACTTATGCTTTTCCTCTGTCTTGGTTAGCAAAGCTTCATCTTCTGTGACTCTGCATAACATGTGGTGTGCATTTCACTTTTAGGTGAATCAAAGTCTTTCCTGGAACTAATAATTGTGAAATTTATTCTTAGTTACAGCAGGTCGGCCTTGACAGTCCTGTGGCGTCACCTGCTCAGTCAGCCCACCCAAATAAGCTCAACTTTCTCTATAAATATCTTCCCTCCTTATAAATGACACGTCCTTCTGATAATAATGCGTGATTATTCTCCTGTTCCAATTAGGAAGTTTTGCAATGTCTTTAGTCTGAAACAGTGATCTGCAACCCGAGTACTCTATCTGTTGTCAAACTACAACTACCAGCATGTCCAGAAAGCTTTTGGGACCAGTAGTTACACAGTTCAGTAAAGCCAAAGGATGGAGACCATAAACATAACTACAGCCATAAAAAGCTGCCTGGAAGGAGACCGCTTAGGTTTCAGAACATTGTACGTTTTTTAGAAAAAATAAGAAGTTTGTGGCTTTCTCCTGTCTAGCAGTACTATGCTACACAAATATAACCAAAAATCCCTCGTATATGAGTCTGAGACACTCCCATAAACATAATAAACAAAGAAGAAAAGGAGTTTTATCTCTATAAAAAATTTCAAAAATCTTTATTTATAAACATATTGTATAAAATGTATCCGTAAACAATTATACAAATATTACAAAAATACAAAAAACACGGAAAAAAGAGGAAAACCAACAAAGAAGAACCCAGCGATATACAGATGTCACTAGAATGTAATATAGCCAAGTAAATGTGTGTAGAGGAAGTAACACTGATAGTCCAATCTATATCAATATATCAAAATTACAAATTCAACATACTAATTCTTGAAAAAGCCTCCTACACAGCAAAATATGTAAGGTATAATGGTAATAGACATCCTAACCTCTCAAAAAGGAAATCCCCCAAAAATAGATGTTATTTCATAAGCGGGTAAAGAGTCAATAGTAATATAAACTCAAGTAGTTCAATAATGCATCAATATAAGCAAAGTAATATTACTCATAAAGAGGGGAGAGTAATAATCGCTGCTGTTCCAACCTGACGTGTTTCGCTATAACAGCTTCTTCAGAGGACCATATATCAGAGGATATGTCATCTATCTGACACGTTCTTCTGATAATAATAATGCGTGATTATTCTCCTGTTCCAATTTGGAAGTTTTGCAATGTCTTGAGTCTGAAACAGTGATGTGCAACCCGAGTACTCTATCTGTTGTCAAACTACAACTACCAGCATGTCCAGAAAGCTTGGGTTTGGGTCCAGTAGTTACACAGTTCAGTAAAGCCAAAGGAGACCATAAACATAACTACAGCCATAAAAAGCTGCCTGGAAGGAGACCGCTTAGGTTTCAGAACATTGTACGTTTTTTTTAGAGAAAATTAGAAGTTTGTGGCTTTCTACTGTCTAGCAGTACTATGTTGGTCCTCTCATCTATGTCGATGTTATTTATACTGTTCTATGTTGCTGTTCTGGTTTCTTGTCATTAGGTGTTGGGGGCCCATCTCATTTTGCTATGTGGCTCTATGAATTCAAGTTACACTTCTGTCTTTATCAGGGGCATAACTAGAAATTCTTACGCCCCATAGCAAAATCTCAATCTCCCCTTCTCCTACCATCAGGCATTATGGGAAAGGAGCTGAGAAGCTCAAGCGCACTCTATTAGATGTAACAAATGCTCAATTTGCTTTTGATCCACTGAGTCTTTAGGAAAGAAAAAAAAATGGAGTATCAGCCAGTTTCGGGGTGTTTGCCCCTCATCAGTGCAGAGCAGAACGATACTGGTTGGCTGGGTGGGAGGCAGTGAGTGGCTCAGAAAGGGGAATATCTTCATCTCCTACCATGTATATATCAAGTTATAACACTGGTGTTTGCCTATGAGACAAACCTACCCTTGATCTAAACACATTATAGAAAATAAGAATATATATAAAATTAAAGTTCTTCCACATACATATGCATGTTGCAACCGGAAACTGCAAAGCCATCATGAAGGGTGGCCTATATTTGCTAGGTTTTTCCATCAATATAGAAGAGCCTGATGTTCTTATCAAAGTGGATGGAGCCAAGGGGCCCATAGTAGCCACTTGTTCTGCCTCTATGGTATGTATGTTCTTCACCATGGCACACTAAAGACATATCATTACATAAAATGTATGAAATATCATGCTAAATGAACATTTTATTCACAAAACAATAAAAGACTTAGGGTGACATGTTTGAACGGGTCAAATTCACTTTTCTGGCATTAAATGCACCAAAAGTGAGCATTCTGCCCTTTTTCCCTAAGTATAGGGCATCATGTGAGGCATTCTGGGGGCGTGTAGTACCACATTCGTAATATTGGACACATTTCTGAATGTGGGACGGCAAAATCAAAATCAAACGAATTTAAAGAGAACCTATCACATAGGTTATGCCCCCCTTGCTGAGGACAGCACAAGCTAGTGTCAGACCTGCTGTTTCCAGCGCTGTGCCCTTATTCTGTCAGATGCTGGAGTTTTAGAGCATTTAATGCTCAAATCTGCAGTTTTCAGCCAGAAGAGTCATTCAAAGAGTCCTTCAGAGTGTCAGTTTTTTTCAAACCTGGCCAATCGGAGGCTAGCCCCGCCCACCTCAACTGAAAAAATCTATTACTTTGAATAGGTAGAAACAGGAGAATAACTGTCAGTGGGCGGAGCTAGCCTTTAGTGGGTGGAGCTAACACCTGCTCATGAATAAGATTTAAGGGTTAAATGCTCTAAAACTGCTGCATCTTACAGAATAAGGGGCACAGCGCTGGAAACAGCAGGTCTGACACTAGCTTGTGCTGCCCTCAGCAAGGTGGGGCACAACCTATGTGACAGGTTCCCTTTAAATGTGGTCTGCCTGAGCAGTTGCAATGGAACTTGATTTGCCATTAGGGCAAAAAAAATGTCCCTTATTTCTCAACTTACACCAGTAAGATAATAAAAAAGTAATTTAGAATAATTATTAAACTATATAAAATTAAACTACGAAAATGTAATAATAAATTATATAATATAAAATAAATATACAATTATATAATACCCCGAAAATATAAAAAAAAAATATCTCCTAGAAAATGTATTTAAAATTAATATAATCTAAAATTAATTTTAAATTGAAGGAAATAAATTAATGAAACCAATACAGCATCTAACGTAAATCCCGTTTTAGCACCCTTTCTGGCATTCATTTATACATATGTTTGGCGCATTATTAATTCAGTGGCATGCCAAACATATACGCTAGGCGTCTTAAACCTTATGCCAGATATGAGCGCACATTCCCCACTTTGATGCATTCAGGCACATTATATACTGAAAAAAAGACACGTAAAAATTGTGTTGAGGCGCCAAGTTTCAGACATGTCGCCCTTATTTTTTACAATTTGTAAGGGCCAGGGATCCAAAGTCAGAAAAGGATCTACTGCCCCTTACTTAGTTACTGCATTCACAAAAACTTTGGACAGGGCATGCAAAAGAGAAAAAAAAATTAACATAACAAATGCTCCTCATTCCAAAGGGTATTGTGGCTCCTATGGTTGATAATGGATTTCTGTCCCCACGGCACGGGTTTTCGGCCGGTTTTTCAGCCGTTTTGCGGTTTTTCAGACCGCCTGAAAAACTGTCCGAAAATGAGCACAATTGGGCTCTATGGAAAACCCGTGCAGCAGTCCCCACTAGACGGGTTTTCCGTCGGTTTTGCCGCCGGCGGTCCGGCGGCAAAACATTGAGCAAGCACAATCTTCCGTCCGAAAACCAGACGGAATGTGTGCTTCTCAATGGGAGGAGGGAGGGCTCTTCTCCGCACATCGCAGAGAAACGCCGCCCCCCCCCCGCGGCCGTGAGGACGGGCGCAAAAAAGGACAAATACCGACCGGCAAACCGACTGGTATTTGTCCTATGCCGTGTGAACGCGCCCTAAGTGTCTCTCACGCTGGAGGACCTGTCCATGGGTGTAACTATAGCCATAGCATCCATAGGTCTGGAGCTTAAGGTGGCCCACTCAAGTGCAAGAACATTGTATCTTTTTATAAGGAATAGCAAGTTGGTGGCTTTCCGTTATCTAGCGCTACTAGGTGGGCTCTTTTATGTATGGCTTTATTAATCCCTAAAGGACCAAGCATTTTTTTTTTGTCCCTTTCCTTTTTCCCTCTTCGACTTCCAAGAGCCATAACTTTTTTTATTTTTTCTTCTGCCTAGACATATTAGGGCTTTTATTTTGTGGGACATGATGTACTTTTTAATGGTGTCATTGATCATACCATAGAATATATCGGGAAACTGCAAAAAAATTCGGATTGGAGCAAAATGTGAAGTAAACGTAGTTGCGGCGTGTTTGCGAGAGCTTTGTTTAACAGCAATTACTTTCCGGTATAAATGATGTGTTATGTGTATTCTGCAAGTTGATTCCGGCAATACCAAACATGTAGGGTTTTCATTATATTTTAGTACCGGAAAAAAAAATCCAAAGACTTTCTATTTCTTAAATTTCAGTGCAGTGCCATTTTCTGTGACCAATAATGTTTTTGGTACTTCCACCTAAAGACCTGAGTGATAGTTCATTTTTTGCAGGCTGAAGTATTCTTTTTATTGGTACCATTTTGGGATAGATGTGAGTTTTTGATCACTTTTAATTCAAATATTTAGGAGGCATTTTATTTCTGTTATGGAGTTCAGCGTACGGGATAAATGATGTTATATTTTAATGCGGCAATACCAATTACCGTATTTTTCGGACTATAAGGCGCACATAAAAGCCTATGATTTTCTCAGAAATCTAAAGTGCGCCTTATAGTCCGATGCGCCTTATATATGAATCAATTCTTCACTTGGGTTTTTAGGCGTTGTTCAGAACGTATTTACAGCTAATTTAGTGACACTGATTTGTAACTGATTTGTAACTGATTTGCAACTGATTTACAATTGTAAATACGTTCCGAAATCAGTTACAAATCAGTTGCAAATAAGTGTCACTAAGGCCGTGTTCACACGGCTTATTCCCGACGGATTTGTGAGCCGTATTGAGCTCACAAATCCGCTGTGAATAAGGGGCGGGACGGGGGCGGGGCCGGAGCGCGGCGGGGGCGCCGCTCCTGGCCCCATAGACAATGCATTGTTTACGGCGCGTCCACGCCGTAAATAATGTGCATGTCACTTTCTCCCCCCGCGGACGGATTTGCCGAGCGGCGAGGAGCGACGGAATCCACTGTTCTCTATGAGAGCAGTGGATTACCGTAATGACAGGGACGGATTAGCGCCGTACTGCAGCGCAAATCCGGCGCGGAGTACGGCGCCAATCCGTGCCCAAATAAGCCGTGTGAACGAGGCCTTATTGTGAAAGTGTTGAATGAACCTTGGCTTGTGGTCTGAGCTTTGTTTCATTTAATGTGCCGCGCCTTATAATCCGGTGCGCCTTATATATGAACCAAGAAGACTTAACAGGCGCTCATTGATAATGCGCTTTATAATCCGGTGCGCCTTATAATTTTTTTTATCCTTTTTTTTAAAACTTTATCTTTCAGCCCCTTTAGGGTACTTGACCACCAGGGGTCGTGGTTGTCATTATACCCTTCTGCAATATATAAACAATGCAAAAGGGTGTTTAAAGATGGAGATTCTAGCACTGCCTCCCTGGAGCAGAAAGTGTTAGAACTGAAGACAGCAATGGAAGCCTTCACAAGGCCTCCAGCCATCATGTTAACCGATCACCACCCCACGATCCCGGCTCTGGGGTGCCGATTGGTGTGAGAAATGGTGTGTGGCACCGAGCTTTCTATGTGGCTAAAGGGGTTGTCTCACTACATCGATTCATCTGACCTCAGTCCTGTTTTTTCAGTTTCATTTTTTAATTCAGGGACGTGTTTACTGGCTACTACTGGCCTGCAGTGATTAGTTGCTGAGGACACCAGGTCTGTAGCTATAGCAACCAGCACTGGCAGCCTATCAGGAGAGATCAAACAGGTCTGTAGCTATAGCAATCAGCGCTGGCAGCCTATCAGGAGAGATCAAACAGGTCTGTAGCTATAGCAACCAGCACTGGCAGCCTATCAGGAGAGATCAAACAGGTCTGTAGCTATGGCAACCAGCGGCTGATCAGCCATACAGGAGGATATCAAAAGTGGCCTGTTAAGGCTATAGCGACCTGAGGAGCTGATGCAGCCCATACAAGAGGGGATATCTAGGAATAGGTAGGACACTGTTAATGGACATATATTGCAAAGTAACTTGCTTTTGCAAGATCTTTAACATAAAAAGCAATCCTTGTAGTGAGACAACCCCTTTAAGCAGCAGGGACGGAGCCAGCTCCGTTTCCTTCTGTCGCCGGTGGGTGTTAGTTTGCAGCTGACACCAGACTTCTATGAAGTGGTATTACTGAGTTATCCTGCTACATAGAATCTTAACAGCACCCAGACGTAAGTTTACGACATGTGTCGTTAATGGGTTAATTATACCTTTACTTACTGCCATTTGTGCTGTTGTTTCATTTTCCAATCATAATGTAGTGGTGGCCTATCTCTTTTTGTTAGGGGGCCCTATCATGTCTGTAATGGGTAAGGAGTGGATCCATTGGATCACTGCAAGCGGTGCTATAAGCAACGTCAGGGAGCAGAGTTTAAGGAGCCACCTGGTTTTCGACAGAGCCCATCGCAAGGCCAGATGGACTTGTGAGGTTAGAGACTCCCAGGTCGCTACCTGTGACACGACTTGTGTGCAGTGGCAGCTAGGGTGAAGTGTGGTACCGAATCGACAGGCAAGAGCATGGACAGGGACAGGCAAGAAGGTTAGAGAAGGTGGCAGGCAACGTAGTCAATTGAAACTGGCAGCAGGTCAGGTACATGAAATAGCAAAATACACAGTAAGTCTCTTTCTAAAGCACACCAGAGATCTGGCAGAGTGCTGAGGGAGCGGACACAAAATATAGGGTCAGCACCTGGCGATTAACCAATCACCAGTGTGCTGGCCCTTTAAATTTCACTCACACGGGAAGCGGGGACATGTGCACCGTCACAGAGCAGAGGACCACACCGGGGCAGGAACATGGAGAGGTGAGTAGCGAGTATGCTTAACTGGGAGGACACGAGTGTGCCCACGGCCTGGCATGGGGGCAGAGAACACATTGATGGGAATTGGCATAGTGTAATACTTCATTTTCACTGTAGTGATGCTGCAAGAAAACTGAACGCTTAGGGCTTGTCCCCACGGCACAGGTTTTCTGCTGGATTTACAGACGGTTTTAGGATTTGAATGCCATATGTAAACTGGCTGTCAACCTTTTACATTGACTTTAATGGAAAATCCATGCAGCAATCCACACTGCAGGTATTTTCTTCACCATCCTGGATTTCATATTCAGGGTCCAGAAAAAGATAGGTGACCTATCACTTCTTTGATGCAGATCTGCGTAAATTTTGCGGCAGATAGTCATGACATAGATTATCCCAATTGAAAGGGTTTTAATCCATATAAAAAAAACACACTGAAATCTGTGTCTACAATTTAACTTCCCTGTGGAAAGACGCAGATTTTAGATGCAGATTCCGTACCAGATTTTTCTGTTGTATCCAATATAAGAACATACCCTTACTGTCAGGTTCCTTCACAGATCACTAAGGGGGACACTTTATAATCAGTATAATGTCAAGGGAACCTTCTGAAAAGTTATTTCCAAACACCTCTAAGACAACAGTTTGGGCTCTAGATAAGGAGAGCTCATATATGCTGCAAATGCAGTTAAAGGGTTCTCTCAGGAGAAGAGGTCAGGAGAAAACAGAGATTTTATCTGCTCTAAATGCACCAAATTTCCTGTCCCCAGTCTCCTGATTAGGCACAAAGCAGGAAGTGACGTCACCAGGATGGATGGCAGCTAGAGAACAGAGTATCTCTAACAAACAAAGGAGATTAATTATCTTTTTTTTTTATTTATTTGAGCTCTGAAGCCCTCTGCACTGTAGTTCACATCTCCTACAGTCATGTCCTCGGAGGTGGCTTAAGCAGTTTTGATCAAAAATGTGAACTGAGAACCTCAAGTTTTTTCATGTATTCCAGATAGCAGAAATGCTTTTGCAAAAGTGTCTATTCCTGCTACATAGATCTTAACAGTACCCAGATAAGTTTCGACGTGTGTTCGTTAATGGGTTAATTATACCTTACTTACTGCCATTTGTGCTGTTGTTTCATTTTCCAATCAGTAAGATGGTGGCCATCCTTTTTGTTAGGAGTGCCTCATCATGTCTGTAATGGTAAGGAGTGGATCCCATTGGATATGCAAGCGTGCTATGAGCAACGCAGAGCGGAGCTTTAAGGAGCCACCTGGTTTCGACAAGATCCCATCGCAAGCCAATGACTTGTAGTTAGAGACTCACCAGTCGCTACCTGTGATACACATTGTGGCAGATGGCAGCTAGGTATAGTTGTTGGTACCAAATCGACAGCCACGACATGTCGGGACAGGCAAGAAGGTTACGAGATATGGCAGGCAACGTTGTCATTGAACTGGCAGCAGGTCAGGTACATGAATAGCAATATACACAGTAGTCTTTTCTAAAGGACACCAGAGATCTGTGCAGAGTGCTGAGGGAGGGACACCAAAATATGGGTCAGCTACCTGGATTACCAATCACGTGTGCTGGCCCTTTAAATTTCCTCACAGGGAGCCGGGACATGTGCCGTCACAGAGCAGAGGATCTCACACCGGGGCAGGAACATGGAGAGGTGAGTAGCGAGTATGCTTAACTGGAGGACACGAGTGTTGCCTCACAGGCGGCATGGGGCAGAGAACACATTGATGGAATTGGCATGTGAATACTTCATTTTCACTGTAGTGAGCTGCATAGAAAACTGAACGCTTAGGCTTGTCCCCGGCACAGGTTTTCTGCTGGATTACAGACGTTTTTTAGATTTGAATGCCATATGTAAACTGGCTGTCAACCTTTTACATTGACTTAATGGAAAATCCATGCAGCATCCACACTGCAGGATTTTTCTTCACCAGCCTGGATTTCATATTCAGGGTCCACGATAAAGATAAAGTACCTATCACTTCTTTGATGCAATCTGGTAAATTTTGCAGGCAGATAGTCATACATAGATACCCATGAAGGTTTTAATCCTATAAAAAAAACACACTGAAATCTGTGTCTACATTTAACTTGCCTGTTGAAAGACCAGATTTTACGATGCAGATTCGTACAGATTTTTGTTGTATCCAATATAAAGATACCCTTACTGTCAGGTATCCTTCACAGTCACTAAGGGGGACACTTTATAATCAGTATAATGTCATAGGAACCTTCTAAAAGTTATTTTCAAACACCTCTAGACAACAGTTTGGGTCTAAATGGAGAGCTCATATATGCTGAATGCAGTTAAAGGGTCCTATGAGAATAGGTCAGCGAAACACATGAGATTTTATCTGCTCTAAATGCACCAATTTCCTGTCCCCAGTCTCCTGATTAGGCACAAAGCAGGAAGTGACGTCACCAGGATGGATGGCAGCTTGAGAACAGAGTATCTCTAACAAACAAAGGAGATTAATTATCTTTTTTTTTTATTTATTTGAGCTCTGAAGCCTCCTGCACGTAGTTAGTCCCTTAATCATGTCCTCGGAGGTGGCTTAAGCAGTTTTGATCAAAAATGTGAACTGAGAACCTCAAGTTTTTTCATGTATTCCAGATAGCAGAAATGCTTTTGCAAAAGTTCCTATGTCCCCTTTGATAGCTTCTTTAGTTGATAGTGTGCTACTGATATTGTAAAGTGCAATTAGAAGAGCTGGGAATACAAAGCCTATATGATAATCACTGCATTAGAACCACCCAGAACCTGACTGGGAAGAGTGAGAAAACATGAAACTGAAACTGCCTTTAGCTCTGTGAAAGAGTATGGTGAGACAACTCCTTTAATACCTCTGTGGGGGTCACAACAGACCCCAACCTCTTCTCCAACAGGGATACTAGCCATACCAGTGCCATTTCCACTGTGCTATATGCAGGAACATTTTTCAGAGGAGATTTTATTTTTACAAAACCTTAATATATTTTGACCTAAGGAAAAATGCAATTAAGCGCTGCAGTTTCCTGTCTGCTAAAATCTACAAAATACCTCAATTTGGACTTTGCAGTAAGTTCTTTCTTTTTTAATTGATTCAATATGTTTTTCTTGTCTTCCATAATCTTCAGCGTCAGAAAGCGTCTAGAGATTTCTTCATTATAGACACGTCCGGTTCTTTCAAGAGAATTACACCTGGCATTTAAAGTTAATAAGGGGAAGTTCAATAAAAGCCACAGTTGGAGTCCACTAGAGACGTTGTACATGTGCCAGCAAAAAGTATGAAATTGGAAAATTATCATCTAACCAGGATGGCATTTTCGTAATATTTTTGGATTTGTCATGCATTAACTTAAAGGGGTTGTCTGGTTTATCTAAAAAAGAAATAATAAGCTACTGGTGCCCAATAAAATAAAATTTAAAAAACAGCATACTCACCTTCCTCCTTCTCTCCGTTTCAGCGCTGGGTCTGCCCGGACTTATGTTTATTTTCTGCTCTCTTCTGAACAGGACGTCACCACTGCGGCTGCAATCATCACTGCTTGGAGTGGTTCACTTTCAAACAGTCATGTAGTGACACATGACCACTGGAGCAGTGACATCCCCATTCAGAAGATGACATACAGTAAGACAGAAGACCGGGTAGATCCAGCGCTGAAACTTAGGAGAGGAGAAGGGTGAGTACAGGCTTTTTCGTTTAATTGGACCCCACTACTTGATTTAATTTTTAGATAAACTGGACGACTCCTTTAAGCCACTTACATGTTACAGAGTCACCACCAAGGGAACCTGAGGCTGTGGTCCATACTGACCAATCATCTGGCCACTGCTCATTTATAACTTTTACCAAACAGGACTTACTACCTACAAGCATGTATCTCATTTACCTCTTCTTGACATGTGATATACATATAAGCAGCGCCAGCGCCAAGCTATTTTGCCAAGCTCATTAGCATGCTTTGTCTTTCATACATTAGTTACATTTTTTTATTAAAATCCTAAAAAAAACCAATAATTTAAAATCATGTATTTGTTATCAATTGCACAAAAAGACACACATAGATCATAAAATCTAAATTTTTTCTTGCCGTCTTCCTCACACAATTTTCCACTAGCTCGGTTGTGTTCGACTGAACCTGCCACCAAGCCAATGAGTCTATTTTGTTAAGCTCAAGTAAGTTTTCTAAGTTTTAACTTAGAAAAATTTAATTCAAGAATTGCCACTGATATTAGGAGCGTTAGAAGTATTCTCAGTCCAACACAAAGTTAAAGGGGTTTTCCCATCAGTATATTTAACAGAGCATGCTCTTCACAGCCAACTTCAGGCTCCCACTTCTTGTTCAGGTTGAGGGACATGAGTTCTGAAGGTTTATAATCTGTAGTGTACAAGGCAACAGAGCTCTAAAGGGTTAGTGCTTGTCAGTAACATAGATAAACAAGCTCCTGTGCTCAAAGCAGGGAGTGACTCAACATCTTTAGACAGAACAGCTGGAGCAATGAGAGCACAGAGAGATGGTTCGTTATCTGGTGAAACTTGTGTACACAAGCAGGAGATAACATATCCTCTATCTCCTAAACAAAGCAATGGTGAAACTTGTGTACGCTACTCCTCTGCCTCTCCCCTCTGCCAATCCCTTCACTGGCTTCCCATTGCCCAGCGAATTCATTTCAAGCTACTAACCATGACATACAAGGCTCTCCATGACCTCTCTCCTCCATACATCTCTGCCCAAATTTCCAGGTATCTCCCCTCACGCAATCTCCGCTCC
This sequence comes from Phyllomedusa bahiana, assembly GCA_025379985.1. Classification (NCBI taxonomy): domain Eukaryota; kingdom Metazoa; phylum Chordata; class Amphibia; order Anura; family Hylidae; genus Phyllomedusa; species Phyllomedusa bahiana. The sequence continues at coordinate 122,690 of JAODAL010004505.1, read as the reverse complement.
TCACAGGACCTTCTCCTCTGCTCCCCCCTTATCAGCTCCTCACACAACCGTCTCCAAGACTTCTCTCGTGCTTCCCCCACACTCTGGAACTCACTGCCCCAACACATCAGACTCTCCCCCACTCTCACCAACTTCAAAAGTAACCTGAAAACCCATTTCTTCAGGCTTGCCTACAACCTTCACTAAACTTGTCACTACTTCCCCCTCATACATGTCTGCCCCCCACCTCCTGTCTCTTTCCCCCTCCTTGTAGATTGTAAGCCCTCGCGGGTAGGGTCCTCTCTCCCTCTGTCGTGCCAATTGTCATTGTTCATTTATCTTTGTACTCGTTTGACTTATGTATTGTATGTAACCCCTCGATTGTACAGCGCCCTGGAATCAATGGCGCTTTAAAATAAATAATAATAATAATAATACACAAGCAGGAGATAAAATCTCTTCTATCTCCTAAACAAAGCAAAATCAGAACCGAAATGTATTTAGCAATAGCCTTTATTTACCTTTGCTTACATGTTTAACACTAATCAGGAAACCTCTTTATGATACATAATTGACCAATTTTTGTTGTACTATAAAGAGAAGCACTTCATATGGTGGCATAGATTTAGAAAATCTTTGATCTACTGCTTATAGTTAAATATAGAAATCCTTAGCATCAACATATGTTCCTCGACATCAAGAAGGACAAGCCATAAAGTTATGCAAATTGAGGACGTAGCAGGTGTTACTAGCATCTGCAAATGATGAAATTATGAAGCTCCTAGCCCCAATCTATAGCAGGTAGGGGAGGCATTAAAGCTAGGCTGAAGTCAAAGTTTTTTTTTAACCACATAAAACCTCAAAAATCAGATCAAGCGGTATGGGATACTTCTTGTGCATCCACCTTGCAAACAGAGAGACAGAGTCCTTGAGCTGAGAGGCCTTGGTTTATCACTCCAGTAGGTCACTACACACCTAGGGCGAGGTATTAGCATTGTTTAACATTACCTGTCCCAGTGGCTGGGAGAGGGACGAGGATCTTGAATGACACAAGAGATGCACAAGACGAACCTCTGCATAAATGGATCATCTGATAGAAAGCATGGCGTGCAGTGATCCATTCTGTACTGCAAGTGTAATGGACATCAGAACCCAAGTCTAGAGCGGCAAACAGTATTGACTAAAACCATCAGAAGGTGTTTACATGATATTGGGTTAAGGGCCGGACATCTAGTTACAGATGTTCCATTGACCTCACGCCATCGCTCTCAAAGGCTATCATGGTGCACAGCAAGCAGGCAATGGAGGCTGGAACGGAGGTCAAAATTCTTCAGTAATGAGTCCCGCTTTTACCTCGGCCACAGTGATTGCTAGAGACTGGTTTAAAGACAATGTGGGCAAAGCCATGAAGAGGCCTTAACAAGGGAACGTCACACCGGTGCTACTCCTGGCATGATATGTAGTGTGGCATAATGTAAGGTAGCTGGACCCCTCTAGTCTTCATTTCAGGTACACAAGCAGCTCATTGTTACATTGATTTAAAAATGGAACCAAGGATACGACCATTTGGCCATATGGCTAAGGATACGGCCAATGTGTCCGGGAGCCGTTTTTCAACAGGACAGTACTATTAATATTATTAATAATCTCACTGATAGCAGCCAAGGCGTGTAAAGATGTGTATTTCTCCACATGGCGTGTTTCAATATTTTATCATTTATATATCATTTACATATCAGTCCTGTGATTTCCATAATTCCTAAACTTTTCCCTCTTGATGTTGCAATTTCATTGTTGATGAGTGTATTTGCTGTAAAACATCAATAACTTTTCAAAAGTGCGGCTGGATATTTGTATCTCCTTATGGATTGTGCTGTAGGCGGTACACAGTGCCCATCCTCCATGTATATTGGAGAGTATCAAAAAGATTCAGGAGCTGAGCTCACTCACACAACAGGTGCTGGCTATTTACTATATCTGACATTTAAAAATGGCCGGGATGATGGGTAGGTAAAGGTAGGTGACCGTCTAAGGAGCCACTTCATCCCAAGCAGGAAGTGGGCATAGGAAGGGATGGAGTTAGCTGAATTTTCCATTGGGGTTGGCGCTATTTTCCTTACTTGCCTTACTTGTCTAAGGCACGAGGATATCTTTTCCCAGTCCTGCATTTAACAGCAGTGGTCATATTTAAAAAAACTTAACTAAACTATAAGGGTATGTTCACACAGCGTATTGTGTCACGTACCTGTGCATGCCACAATATGCCTGCTGTTAAAAAGAACGTGCTGAACTGGACCTATTTGATCGTATTTGGAAACCATGGGATGTTTACTGTATCCTACATGACTTGTAGCTTTCTAGTTTGGTATAATTGGATTGCAAATCTAGTGTTGGGAGCCTTAGTCCTTCCTTGTATGTCCTGTTTTTGGTATCCCCCCCCCTCCCTCTGTTTTGTTAGTCTTTCCTTATGTCTTGTAGGTAACTTTGACACTTTAGCCACCTGCGGGTCTATTGCTCATTAGCTCCAGAGAAGGACGCTATTGAGTTGCAGCCTAGGAATGTATTTTATTTGACCCATTGAGATCCACTTGTTCTATACTGCACTTTGTTTTTACTACTTTGATTGCACAGTATCTCTTTGATAGTTATTTTTAGGCTTTGTTGAACGTATTTTTGTATTGAAAACCTTAATAAAAATTTACAGTTAAAAAAAAAAGAACGTGCTGGCCAGCATGTACTTTCAACACCGGATCGACCCTGCCTCCTATTACTTTCGTTTACCTCATGTGTAATCCCCCCCCCCAAAAAAGTGACATGACACTTCTTTTAAGGGCGCACTCTACGCGCCTGGGAATACACTGGTTTAACATAGCATTCCATAAGTACTATGATTTTACCGTATTTGCGGGGCGTATACACCAAAGCAAGCCCCGCAAATACGCCATGTGAACATACCCTAAGACATGGGTATTTTTAATTTATTTTTTTTATTAAAAGTAGTAAAACATAATAAAAACTAAAAAGTTAAATAAAAGTTATGGCCCTTGGAAGACAGGGAAGGAAAAACTTAAAACACCGTCACCAAAATTGCTGTCAGAATGGGTATCGAAATTCATATCTTCACTGCACATTTCTCCATTTTTTAACATCTTGATGATCATATGATTGCTTGATGCATTGCTAAACAGCATTCCTCATAGGACCACTAACTGCACCCATCTGCTACTTGGGCCCAATCTACAGACTTGTGGAGTTCCCACCATGAAGGTCTACAATTCCACAGAACCCACATTAGGAACTAATGGCACAGCAGAGATTAAGGCACAGAAACTGAAGTGTCTCTACTTTCAATATTAGTTGGGGCAGTGCAGAGGCGTAACTTTAAGCTGCTTGGCCATAGTGCAAAAAGTGAAATGGGCCCTCCAGCTACCATGTGCCACTTACAAAGCTAGTATCTCCTTATGTGGCAGGAGGGTATTTGGGTGCCCTCAGGCTGCAGGGCTCGGTAGCAACTGCTACCTCTGCACCCCCTATAACTATGCTCCTTGGACAGTGTTATCTGAAAAAAGATATGATTAGGAAAGGAAGTATAATTTGAAATGCGTACATGTGATCTGTGTCTTTCTATACTATTGTCCTTTTGGCTTTTATTTGATAATCTCCAATAAACTTTGGCAGTTTTATATATTTCTTCTGTGCTGCCTTGTTGGATCAAACAATTTTTTTGTAACTGCTGTTGCAACATTTATCGGAGCCGGATCCCTACAGTGGAGCTATCATCATATTTGGAGGGATGAACTGGCTCCATATTTCTTATTTGAATTGGGCCCTGTTTGGTTCAACACTGGATCCAATAAACTTGTTAAAAAAAATTAAGGTTTGAGATGTGCCAAACCCCAATTTTTTTTCTAAACCTAATTTGCACCATAACCATAACCCTGAGTGGGATTTAGCGTTAAGGTTTTTACAGTGCTTTAGGGGTTAACTTATGTCCTGATCCTACCTTGCTCCTGGCGCAGCATCATTTCCAACGCAACATCAAATATCACATCCACTGTCACTTATGTATCCTTATGTTCCCACTATGCTATCGAAACCGTAAATGAAGTCAGATGTAACACAATGACATCCATCCAAAGTAACTTACAATTTCCATAGCATAGGGGGTAACTTAACGAATCAGACTACACACTGGAAGTAATGCCAGGAAAGACGTGAGTCTGGGAGCAAAGCGGGATGGAGAGCAATGCTGAAAGGTAAATCAACCTCTAAAACACTGTAAAAATTCTAACCCCAGTTTAAGGTTCAGGTAAGGGTCTATTTTTCTTAGAATTTTTAACAAAATCCAGTTTGGGGCAACTGAAACTGAATTTATTAGATTCCAGTTGACTTTGACATTGGACCCAAATCAAATTAGATTGGAATACCCTTTAAAGGGAATATGTCGCCAATAAATCAAGCCCCTGATCCATATGCTTTTCCTCTCAGTCGTTTTTATTTCCTGATTGTAGATTTCTCTATTCGGCCGTCTATATATGATTGGGGGGAAGACATTCTTGCTTGCACTGCTTTAACAGCAGTCAGAGCGATATATTACAGCAGCTTCATGCACATAGGATTCTTAAGACAGTTTCTGTCCCATAGACTTGTATAGGAGAGTATTCACTGTGAAGGGAGGGGAGAGTGGGAGCTGTAACATCTCCTCTTGTACACATTGGTGTCTCCTTTCAGCTTGACCCTGCTGTTACTGATAATGAGCAGACACTGAAAATCTCCCTCTACAGAACAGGAAGTGTCAGACTATTATTAGGCTTAGTGGCCAAAGTGAAAACTACATACTTAAGAATTATTAAAAAAATATTGAAAGTGATCTGGAAAATGAAAGAAAAACATAACTAAAAATTCCTACAAAATGTGTTCAACATAAAAATGTGAGTTAAACAATAAGTCATTTTTTGATGATACATTCCCTTTAATGTAAAGAGTCCGGCTTGGAATAGCAGTTTTATCCAGTACAATGTGCACCCAAGGTAGATGCTGGAAACACATTGTTATAACTGTGGTCTGGTCAGGAGCATCATAGAGTACTTCTCACAAAGGAATGAAGGCAAATGAGAGCTCTTTGCTGGTAAAAGATCATTGCAGCGGATAGTCATCCACTCTGGGACCATGAAGTACAGCATTACTTTTTATAAATGACTCTAATGCACTATGAGCGTTAATTATATCCATAACTTATCCCACAACGTGCTCTCTGCAACAGCCTGTAGTGTGCTTCTCATTATATGTCTCAGGGCTCGTGAAATCATGAATAGTGAAACCTAGTGTTTTGTGATTTAACCTTTTTACCTCAAAGGCCACGACTTCTCTTCTTGCTCAGGATTTTTCATTCCATTTTGGTCTTTTTCCACTTCTAGAGAAATTATTTTTAAAGCAGATAATCCTTCCATCTAATTCCTGGCAAGATTATGGCTTCCTCTTCAGGTCACCTACAATAAACCTTTCTTTAAAAGTTGATATGTTTGTATGTAGTAAAGTATATCTTAAGAAAATCAGCACAGAACTCAGCAGGAAGAGCTCAAGGAGCACTGAAATCTCATAAAGGGGTTATAAGGTGTTCAATTGGAAACAATGTAAGAAACAGCTTTTCTGCCGTTTGCTATGTATAATCACAGGGACAATCCTTCTACTTGTGACACCACCTAGGGATCCCGGGAGTTGCCTAGCAACAGGTGATGTTACCTAAAGACCACCGATAGAGAATAACGTCTCACGGCCAAGAACTGTGGTGAGAACAGATGGTGCATTTCATGCAAACCAATATTTTTTCCCTGATGGGAATGTAACTTAGTGCATACAGAACATATCACAATATGGCTGCATTATAGAACCCTCAACAAAAATTCTAGAATCTCCAACCTTTTTTTTTTTTTTTAAACATTGAATTTTTATTAAGAGTTTACAATTACAAAAAGTAACTTTCAAATCAAAATATAACATGGGTAAAACAGTAACGAGCTAGAATCTGCAACCTTAAAGAATGCTGTCCTTCATAGCAAACATCCAAATCACAGAAGTGACACAAGACAATGTTTACTAGCTGAATATTCTGCTTGGTGACATACCCATCACACACGGAAAGAGATTATCAGAATTTTTGGGAGATGTTTTTCCAATTTTAAGTAGAGGACAAATGTGGAATTGTTTAATACTGAAGAAAAAAGCTATGGAATCATAGATATAATAGGCAATTCTAAAATAATGGTACAAGGCTATGTCTGCCGTTTAAATGGCAAGTGCTTACTAATGTTATCGAGTTGTAGACTAAGGGTATGTTCACATGGCGTGTTGGATCCATTTTGGATCTGAAAAACGCATTCAAATGCAGTGCATAAATCACATCCAAAACGCATCCAACAGGCAGGTGCGTGTTTGGATGCGTTTTGACTGTAGCAAGAATGCACCCTATAGTTTTAAATATGGCGTCTGCTGCGTCAAATGGGTCAAGAATTGACATGTCAATTCTTTGAACGGATCCGAAAGACGCATTGGCGATCACACGTCTGAAGCCGATGCGTGTTTTAAATTGAAAGCAATGTAATCACACTGCACATTGTTAGATGTGTGTTTGGGTCCATTTCGGGTCCGAAACATAGATCCAGACACGCATTTATAAACGGATCCAGCACACCGTGTGAACATCCCCTAAGATCATTAAACCCCTTAACGGCCCTGGACATATGAGTACGTTCCAGGGTCGCTAAGGGGCTTTGTGGCGGGATCAGTCCGTGACCCCGCCACACATCCGCTGGGTGTTAGCGGCTGATCGCAGCTAACACCTGGGGGTTACTGCATGGGGGGTGGCACCGCCCGCGCTATTTAACCCCTTAGACACTGCGGAAAAGATGATCGTGGCGTCTAAATGAATGAAACACATGCCACGCACCGTTCTTCATGGCGATCGGAGTCCCTGCATTGTAACTGCGGGGATCCGATGCCTGGACATGGCAGCGGGAAGCCTTGTGAAGGTCTCCATGTTGCCATGTTCTCGTTTGCCCCACTTCCGGCCCCATGCAGGAAGTGGGGAAACCGCCATCTAGGTACAGCCTATTGCATTGCGTATACAATGCATTAGGCTGTATTAATGATCATGCCCCCTAGTGGTGAAGCCCCCTAGGGGCACTCAATGTTAAAATAAATAAATAAAGTTTTAAAGTACAAAAAAAGTATTAAAAGTTCAAATCAATCCCCTTTCCCCATTTTACAAATAAAAACAATAAAATAATAAAAAACTGACACATATTTGGTATCCGATCTATAAGAATATAACATCATTTAACCCATGCGGAACGCCGTAGAAGAAAAAAAAATTCTAAACGCCAAAATTGCGTTTTTTGGTTCTTTCACGTTGCATAAAAATTGGAATAAAAGTGATCTAAAAAGTCGCATGCATTCCAAACTGCTAGCAATAAAAAGTATGCTTCAGCCCGAAAAAAACCACCTCACTGACGTCCATAGGTGTTAGGACAAAAAATTTATTGGTCACATAAAATGGTGCCATGGCGCAAATTTGAAAAATAGAAAATGTTTGGAATTTTTTTATGGTACCAAAATACAATGGAAACCCTACATTTGGTATTGGTGGATGTGTATCAACCTGTAGAATACATATAACACATTATATTTACCAAAGATTGAACGTCATAAAAGCAAAAAACCCGCAAACATGGCAAAAGTAAGTTTCTTTTCACAATTTGTCCTACTTTGAATTTTTTTGCGGTTACCCAGTATATTCTATAGTACAGTGAATAACACCATTAGAAAGTACATCTTGTCCCGCAAAATAAAAGCCCTCATGTGTCTATGTAGGTGGAAAAATAAAAAAGTTATGGCTCTGGGAAGGCAGGAGGGAAAAACGAACATGTCAACAAAAAAATCACAAGGTCCTTAAGGGGTTAAAGAAAACATGGCCCTTACAGGAGACAATTGAATTAGTTCGAACATGAAGTACATGCTCACCAGTCACCAACAGTTCTGATTTGGCAGAAAGTTGCAGGAACCAGCACCACAAAAAGGGTAAGGTTTATGCAAGCCCCTCCTAAATATTCCCATTTTGGGGTTTTCCTGGGCAAGGCTTCATCATCTTGCTTTTGGATTTTCAAATGTTGGCCAATATGTGAGTTTGGCAAAAGATGTTGGTTGTTCAAATGAGTATACAGTTTGGTGCAAGTATAAATAATATATAAAGGTTATAAAAGGGAAAACAAACAGGTAGACCAAGCAAGACGTCAGGGCATCAGGAAATAAAGCTTACAGTGATATGCCTGGAAAATATAAAATTTTCAGTTAAACCCTTCTGACAGCTGGTCATAATAATATGGCTCTCCATTTTTTTTCCTCCCTCGTTACAACAGCCATGACTTTTTTATTTTTCCTTCTACTTAGATTTTTTATTTTGCGGGACAAGATGTACTTTCTAATGTTGTCATTGATACGATTCCAGTGATACAAAATACATTGGGTTTTCGTTATGTTCTTTACATTCTTTGCTCTTGAAATTTGTGACCAAAACTTTTTTGTACTTGCATTTATGGACCATGGGTTTGGGGGCTTTGTTTGATGGCTAAAATGTACTTTTCATTGATATCATTATAGGATAGATGTCTCTTTTTGATCACTTTTTATTTCAATTTTTAGGGGAGGCAAACTGATGGAAAGAAATGCAATTTTAGCATTTTGAATTAGTTTTCTTCTACGGTGTTCAGCGTACGGGATGAATGACGTTATATTTTAATAGATCAGACTTTTACGTATGCGGTGATAACAATGATGGGTAACTTTTTTTTTCTTTTTTCTTTGTAAAATGTCAAGAGGGGGTAATTAGAACATATTGGGCGACATGCATGAAATTTGGCACGCGAACGCCAAATTTAATGTGCCTAATAATAGGCTAGAAAGCGCCTGATGTATGAACATGCTCTACAGGGGGGTCATAAATCAGGGGCATTCTAGCACTCGGGCAACAGTTCGGATCAGGTATACCACTTTGAAAGTGCTCTACCTGTTCCGACTGTAATGCGCCCAGAAATGCCGTAGCGAAGCTATAAATATGAAGCTCTGTACGGTTCTAGTGCGCCCCAACTCCCACACGGCCCCCGAGATCGGGCTCATTACAAAGTGCCGTGGGCGGTCTGTAATGCGCCCTGGAGTGGCGTGCAGGAGATTTAAAAATGTATGAACGGGGCTGCACCTGATATCGGGCTGTAAAGACGGCAGATATCTGTCGCAGCCCTGTTTATACATGTCACCCTTAATATTTTGCTTACATTTTTATACTTTTTAACACAGTAAGTCCCCCTGTGGTACTTGACCACTAGGGGGCGCAATCATTAGTACACATTTCTGCATTAAAAATTGAGTCTATATAGAGTTTGTGTGGAATATAAAATTTAACTTTTACTTCACAATTTAAAAATTACTATACGACTTGTTGCTCAATAAACTCCAATTAGATATATGTTTTTAAATATTGTAACTGTCACATATATCAAAGAAGCATCTTTGGTGCCACCAGGTAAAGACCGGGAATAAACTCACCCTAATAACGTCCCTGGCAATGTTTGCACCAAATAAGCAGAGCACTCGCCCCAAAAAAGGGCGACCCCGCAGATGCGGTGACTCTCCCTACAGACCCCTATCTTACTCTTATGCAGTCGTCATATACCGTCCCAACATGTTTCGACCCACCACGGTCTCTTCAGGGGACCAAAAGGGTGATATAAAGATCTGAAAATAAAAAAACATAATGAGGATATAGAAAAAAACTGTCCTCAGCCTAATTTACTTTATGGTGCTTACGTCTCGGTGGATTTCTATCGGCGTGCCCACCAATTCCGACCACCAGTAAATCAGTGACTTAAGAGTATACAATTTCAATGAGGATCTGTACTCACCAAATAGCGGTTCAAAAAGTAGAGGTCAAGGATGGGTCACAGAGCGTATGGCTCCTAGTCCCGACGGAAGGGCTATGGTGTGCCCACCGTCTCTTGTAGAACTGAGCAAGTCTTAAGTAGACCGGGAGCCGGGTACTTCCGGCTGCCGCCACGGTCACATGACCGCGCTCGGCTTCCGGTTTACATCACTTCCGCCCACAGTTTGCGGACAGCAGATGACAGCTTCCGCCCTGAGAGCGGATACTAATGACGAGAGCCGCCCATCAACCGCGGCGTTCGTCACAACAAGGATGCAACGTGGTCCACCCAAGTGGGGCGTGCTTAATGGTAATCACCGCCCACAGCCCGAACAGGTAAGTTCAGGAAATCAATAGAAGGTCTTGTTTGGCGCCGTCATACGTGGTCATGACGACATGGGTTAAACAATGAATGTTCTAAGAAAGAAAGTGGTCTAATAGTACATGTCAATTAGCAATTAAAGAGGTAAAGCATCCGTAAATACAAAAATCTACCGATTTGTGCCCTCGCACCAACCTCTTTAGATGTAATGTGAATAGATGCACAAATGTATCCAATACCCAAAAACAGAACCAAGAAAGACCCGTAAGTAAGCAAAACCCCCCTTCCTTCTCCCAACAGGGGGAACATATCCACCAATAGATTTTATATCTCAAAATTGACCATATCGCAACATGATGTATCAGGATGAAGGGTATATCTCATTTTTAAGATTCATGACGGCAAAAACAATGATGAAATAGATATTATATAGAAAAATTAGCCATTTCCAACCCGGTATATTTTGATGTAAAGATATATATATACCACTCATACTGCCGAGAAATGAGAAGCTAAATAACCGCCATTGTTATAAATAGCAACTAAAATTCAGCTGCTCATTAAGTCCTTGTGGGTGTATCGTGCCCAACGTATAGATCCAAAAAGTTTCTCGTCTAAGTCAGATCCAAATCTAGATCTCCTCTCCTTTCATTAGGGCTTATTAAATCGATCCCCATTATTTTGAGGTCTCTAAATACTCCCCCCTGTTGATTCCAAATATGTTTGGGTATCGGAGTATCTCTCTTGTTACGGATGTCTCCTCGGTGTTCCCCAATTCTCCTTCTCAATTCACGGGTGGTCTTGCCTATGTATTCAAGTCCACAGGGGCATTTAATGCGATAAATCACTCCCCTCGAACGACAATTAATAAAATGATTAATTGTAAACGACCGTCCTGTTTTTGCATTGCAGAATGTCTTCCCTGTTTCAAGGTGAGTGCGGCTAACACACCCGCTACATTTAAGCCCTATCGGTTGCCTTTCTAACCACTTTGTCATTGGAGGGGTACTTAGTGACTATACAGTTGATCCTCAGACTTTTTCGTTTCTAATACGTGATTGCCTGTAGGACCTATTATCCTTAATGTCTGGGTCATCAACAAGATTCCAGTGCTTGTTGAGGAATCTTACCTCCTCGAGGCTTCCAAGTCCGATTAATCTCAAAATACTCATGTTTGGGTCCATTTGTCTTGCTTGGATCAAAAGGTGATCAAGTCCAACAAAGTGCAAAGTGATATGACTCTTTTAGTATTTTCTCCGGGTAACATTTTTCTCTGAATCTCTGATGTAGTTCTTTTGCTTGATTAACAAATTCATTCTTTGAGGAGCAATTCCGGCGCAATCTCAGGAATTGCCCTCGTGGAATTCCTTTCTTCAATGGATATGGATGACCACTAGTCCAGTGAAGTAATGAATTACAAGCTGTTTTTTTACAGAAAATAGATGTTCTCAATTTTCTATCTTGTCCTTTAGAGAACATTACATCTAAAAAGGCAAGTTGTGTGGAATCTATTTTGTACGTGAATTTGATTCCCATGTTATTCTGGTTTAGAGTTTCGACAAAATCTATGAACTCCTCTTTCTTCCCATTCCATAAAATAAATATATCATCGATATATCGAGTGTAGAAACCAACATTCGCAATGTATTTTACAGGTTCGTCTCCAAATACTATTCTGTTCTCCCACCATCCTAAGTATAGATTTGCATAACTTGGGGCGCAGACATTGCCCATTGTCATGGGGGTCGCGGGCTCCGCTGCCCCCCCGGCCGTCACCCTGCTCGCAGGGGGTCCGGCGCGGCGGCTGCGGCTCCCCCGGACCACCCCCTCCTGCCCCGGGGCCCGGCGCCGCTTCCCTTACCCGTCCGCGCTCCGGTGAACGCTGTCCCCGCCTGTCCCGGCCGCCGGGTGCGTGCCCTGTGCTCTAGGCGCGCGCGTGCCGGCTTCTCTGGTTTAAAGGGCCAGCGCCCCGATAATTGGTCAATTGTCGGGCGCTGGTTCTATTTAAGTGATACGCCCCCAGCACTTCCTGCCGGTCCGTTGGTGTGCTTACCGTGTGTTTAGAGTGCATCGTAGTCCTGTTCTGATTACCCGTGTACCAGACCGCCTGCTTACGTTTCCTGACCTTGCCTGTTTGCCGCCTGCCCTGACCGTCTGCCTGTCTATGACCATGAACCTCTGCCGCCTGCCCTGACCTCCTGCCTGTCCCTGACTACGCCTTTGGATTTAGATTCTGTACCACGCTGTACCCCGGCCACCATCGCAAGCAAGTCACGTCAGGGGTAACGACCTGGTAGCCTCACGCCGCAGCAAGTCCATCCTGCTTTGCGGCGGGCTCTGGTGAAAACCGGGGGGCTACTTAGACTCCGTTCCCTGGCATGGCTTAGTCATCATCGCTTGCGTTGGCCCAGCGAATCCACTCCTGCGTTACAGTACGGACTGGCCATGGATTCCGCCAGGGTACCCTTGCCCGTTCTCCGGACGTCTCGACAGCCGTCGTCCAGCAGTGCCAGCTATCGACCAGCTCACGGCCATGATGCAGAACCTAGCAGCCCGTCTACCCCCCGCCTGCGACGGCCGCTGCCCCCCGGCACCAGTTGCTCCCGTACCTGGACCTTCTCTGCAACTGCCGCTTCCGTCACGCTATGATGAGTTTTCCTAGGAAATGCCGTGCTCATCAGTCAATGCTCCATCCACCTGGAGTTTTTTGGGGCACCACTTCCCCACCGAGCGGCTAAGGTGGCCTTTGTTATTAGCCTCTGTCGGGAAGGCCTTGGCCGGGGCCCAAACCCGTTATGGGACCGAGGAATCCGCAGACGGGGAATCTACAAACCTTTCCTCCAGGGGTTCCGCAACGTCTTTGAGGAACCGGGCCGCACCCCTCCGCAGCGGCGGCTTTGCTCCGTCTCCGTCAGGGCGACTCTCATGTGTTCACTACTCCGTCAGTTTCGCACCCTGGCCTCTAAATTTTAAGTGGAATAATGAGGCCTTGGTGGCAACTTTCTGGCAAGGCCTCTTGGGCCCAAAATTTAAGATGAGCTCGCTGGTCGGGATCTCCCGTCTACTCTGGAGAACTGATTCAGTTGGCCTCCCGAATAGACATTGGGTTTGCGGAGAGACAACAAGAGCTCCTCTTCAACGGAAGGTCGCCCGCCCCCCGGGCTACCAGTTTGGCTCCCGGCTTCCAATGTTCTCCACTACCTCTATCAAGGGTTCCGGGGGAAACGGATCCGTTCGAATCGAAAGAGCCCACTTGTCCCGGAAGAATACTCGCAGGGGCGCCTGGGGCAGTTATGCTTCTACTGTGGCGGTTCTGCCACTTCATTGGGGACTGTCCGTGCGTCCGGAAGCTCGGCACATTAGGGTTCGCAGGAGTGGTCCCTAGGAGTCTGGGGAGCATCTCTCCGTCTGACCATTCCGTAGGCTGCGGAATTTCACCAGACAGCACCTTCCAGGCCACCCCTTCCATGATTCGGGGTCCGCAGGGAACTTTATCAGCCAGGCTCTGGTCTCCAAGTTTCGTCTCCCGGGACCCCTTTGCAGACACCCTTGTAGTCCCCTTTGGTTTAGGGCGAATGCCTAAGGGATGTATTCGGTTCTGCACGGCACCTCTCCTTACAATTGGTGCTCTACACAAAGGAAACTCTGAAGCTGCTGGTCCTCCCCTCGCTCCTCTTCCGAGATTCTCCTGGCCTTCCATGGTTGCAACTGCATGCTCCGACCCGGGACTGGAACAGGGGCGAAATTACCCTTGGGGCTCCGCGTGCCACTCGCGCTGCCTTCCGGTTCTCCTTTTCGCCCTTGGGCCCGCTCCTGTAAAGTCTTCAAAACTCTGTCAGGTCTTCCCACTCCGTATCAGGACTTGGCCGATGTTTTTCCGGGAGATAGGCCGAAACTCTGCCTCCGCACCAGCCATTCGATTGTCCCATTGACCTGCTACCTGGGACAACTCCTCCCTGAGGTAGAGTTACCCTCTTCCCGTCCCGGAAACTAAGGCTATGTCCGAGTATATTCAGGTGAACCTCAGGAAGGGCTTCATACGTAAGTCCTCCCTCGCCCGCAGGGGCTGGATTCTTCTTTTTTGAAAAGAAAGACGGTTTTTCTCCGACCCTGTATCGATTATCGGGAACTTAACAAGATTACTATCAAGAATCGATACCCCCTGCCTCTGATCTCGGAGCTGTTCGATCGCCTGCGCGGCGCGAAGATTTTTTCCAAGTTGGATCTGCGGGGGGGCATATAACCTGATTCGTATTCGTGAAGGCGACGAGTGGAAAACAACCTTTAATACCAGAGATTGGTCAATTTGAATACCTCGTCATGCCATTTGGCCTCTGCAAAAAAGCTCCGGCAGTGTTCCAGAACTTGTTAATGAAATCTTTCCGAGACCTCCTTTACGTCTGCGTGATTGTCTTCTTGACGATATCCTAATTTTCTCCCCTGACCTGGAGACTCACCGCCTCCACGTCCGCCAGGTACTCAGACGTCTCCGTGACCACCAGCTATATGCTAAACTAGAGAAATGCCTCTTTGAACGCACCTCGTTGCCCTTCCTGGGTTACATCGTTTCGGATCAGGGACTCCAAATGGACCCTTCGAAGTTGTCTGCAGTTCTACAATGGCCTCGTCCAGTGGGTCTCCGCCCATCCAACGATTTTTAGGATTCGCAAACTATTACAGACAATTCATCCCTCATTTTTCCACGCTCGTGGCCCCGCTGGTGGCCCTTACGAAGAAAAAATGCCCAAACCCAAATCATGGCCACCTGAGGCTCAAAAAGCATTTCATCGCCTCAAATCGGCATTCGCTTCTGCACCAGTGCTGTCTCGCCCGGACCCGAAGCGCCCCTTTATCCTCGAGGTAGACCCTCCTCGTAGGCGCAGGAGCGGTTTCTCCTTCAGAATTCCTCCTCTGGAAAACTACTACTTGCGGCTTCATCTCCAAAACCTTCACCCCAGCCGAAAAAAATTATACTATCGGAGATCGGGAATTACTGGCAATTAAGTTAGCCCAGAAGAATGGCGGCACGCTGGAGGGAGCTCGTCACCCCATCGATATATCCCCCGATCACAAGAATCTTTCTCTACCTGCAGTCTGCCCAACGGCTGAATCCTCGGCAAGCTAGGGGGGTCACTCTTTTTCCCAGATTTGATTTCCTTTCTTCATTTTTCGGCCGGCTGGCAAGAACATCAGAGCAGAGCCCCTCCCAGATCCTCTTACAGGGTGGGCTGGAGCCACCTCTTCAGCAATATAATTTCCCCCTGAGCGTCTCCTCACGGCGGCCTGTGGACCTTCAACCCGCCCCCCGGGAAGACCTACGTACGTCCCTGCTATGCGACCTCTGTCCTGAAGTAGGGACATGCCTCGCGAACTGCTGGGCACCCTGGGTCCATAAGTCTCAGCAACTCATCTCCCGTTACTATTTGGGGGCCCACTCTCACTCTGGGATGTTAGAGACTTTGTCCTGGCCTGTGTCTCCTGTGCCCGTAACAAGGTCCTCGTCTCAGACCTGCGGGTCTGCTCCTGCCTCTCTCGGTGCCAGAAAGACCTTTGGTCGCATATTGCGATGGATTTTGTTACTGACCTCCCGGTCCCCCAAACAAGTCATCTGGGTAGTGGTTTTTCAGATTTTTTAAATGGCCCACTTTGTTCCTCTACCCGGGTTGCCCTCCGCTTCCCCGCTAGCCCAGCACTTCTTCCGTCACCTCTTTCGACTACCACGACCTCCCTTTGCATATCTCTCAGATAGGGGGTCCAATTTGTATTGAAATTCTGCGGGCCCTGTGTGCTCAGTTGCAGGTCCAGTTGGACTTCTCGTCCGCATATCATCCCAAACCAAGGGCAGGTGGAGAGGGTCAACCAAATTGTAGGTACATATCTGCGACAATTTTGTGTCCGATCACCAGGATAACTGGTCTGACCTTCTCCCTGGGCGAATTTCCTATAATTCCTTAGATTCTGAGTCCGCTGGAGCCTCCCCTTTTTTATTGTGTTTGGGCTGCATCCCCGCCCACCTCTCCCTCTGGCCACCCTCGTGTGCGTACCTGCTGTGGATGCCCAAGTACGGGACATCAAAACCGGGAAACTCTGAGGGCCAATTCAGCTGAACACGGCCCCCCTTTATTAGGGGCTTTCCTCCCCAGCCCCCTAAACCTTTCGGCCTTTTATAGCAACCGGAGGGACCTTTCTCCTTCCCCCCCTCGTGGTTTAAGGCCGTAAATGATAAGGGGTTTGGCTTTCGGCCAAGGGGGGAACATCCCGCTATCAAAAAAATGGGGCCTAAGGGGGATTTTTGGGGGGGGTTTCCCCCCGGGTTTGTTGATACCTCTGGCCAAGCCTTAACCCGGTGGTCTTACAAAGGCTTGGGCGGCTTGGGCCCCCCACTTCCCCATCCTGTGTCCCGAACGACCGCAGGCCCAAGTCCATTTTTCCCGCCTTTTGCCCGGCCCCCGCCTCTGGCCCGAAAAACATTTATTCCCGCCCGCCCCGGCCCCCCTACCCTTAGACCCCCCCCCGTATCCCCTTTGGGCGTGGGAAACTTTAAGTTCCCCATAAATCGCTTGCGTTGGCCCAGCGAATCCACTCCTGCGTTACACCCATGGCTGTCCCTCTTAATTGATGGTATAATTTTCCATTAAAAAGAAAGAAATTCTTAGTAAGGACAAACATGAGAAGATCCAATATGAACCTATTATGTAAGTCAAATTGTTGGCCTCTACCTTTAAGTAAGTGTTCAACTGCCTTAACCCCAAGTTCTTGTGGTATGGACATGTAAAGTGATTCCACATCGATGCTTCCTAAGAAGCTGTCTTATGATGTAGTTATCCCGTCCAACTTTCTAAGGAAATCCATGGTATCCCGGGTGTGGGATGATAATGATTCCACAAAGGGTTGCAGGACCTGATCAAGGTAGATCCCACAATTCTGTGTGAGACAGCCTATACCAGAAACTATAGGTCGCCCCTTTAAAGGGTTTGTGCCTTTGTGGACCTTTGGAAGGCTATAGAAAGTTGCAATTTTGGGGAATTAGGGAAACAGGAACTCAAACTCAGAGGCACTGATCAATTCATTCGTTTTTGCCAAGGAGAGTATTCCTAACAATTCCCGTTTATAGTCCTCTGATGGGTCCTTCTTCAGGACTTCATAACAAGTATGATCACATAGAAGTCTGTTGCACATATCTCTGTAGTCTATGTGGTTCATTAGGATGATGTTCCCCCCCTTATCTGAGGACTTTATGACAATCTCTTTATTTTGTTCTAGCTTTGAAATTGCCTGTCTCTCTTTAAACGTACAGTTTGAGAACGGGTTGTCTTTCTTTTTCAGGTGTTCAAGATCTTTCATTACTTTAGATATAAATACGTCAATACAAGAAACGTCTCCTAATGGGGGCATTTTCTTACTTTTTAAACCTAACTTAGTTAAGGGGCCTTTTCTATAAACAATGCCGAAGGTTGTACAAAGATGGCGGTTCTATTACTTCCTGTCTGGGGGAGAAAATGATAGAACGGAAGACTTGGTGGTGACGGAAGCCTTTATAAGGCTTCCAGCCGCCATTGTAACATATCAGCACTCCACAATCCCGCCGTGGGGGTGGCAATCGCAATGAGAAGCAGTGTGGCAGTGCTATATCCGCAAAAGTCCAAAATATTCAAATATCATGTTATTTATCCCACACATTGAATGTTGGGAAAAAATACAACAACAAAAGTTACTGAATCTTTGGTCGCTCCCTCTCCCAGAAAAAATTAAACAGTTGGTGGCAATCAAGTCATTTGTAACCAAAATGGTAATAAAAACTACAGTTTAAAGGACAAAAAACAATTCCTCAACAAAGGTCTGTTATTGTTAAAATAAGTGATTGGTCCATATTATGACGATATATAATCCATAAATCTGGTACAGACCCACAAAATAAAGTTAAGATGTCATTTATGCCCCATGGTAAACTCCGTAGCAACAAAATGGAATTGTATGGTACCAATAAAAACTGGTCTTGCAAGAAACAATCCCTCATATTGATGAAAAAATATAATGTTCATGTCTCTTGTACAGCAGACTGTATCAAGTGTGATGTAGCAAATAACCAAGAAAATCCAGCTTACCATTGGATGGTGTACACTTCCCGGCACGTCTCCTATTCTCTGGCCACCCTAAGGCCGTGTTCACACGGCTTATTCCCGACGGATTTGTGCGCCGTATTGAGCGCACAAATCCGCCGTGAATAAGGGGCGGGACGGGGGCGGGGCCGGAGCGCGGCGGGGGCGCCGCACCCCGCCCCAAAGACAAAGCATGGGTTAACGCGCGTACGCAAGTAACATTCTCCCCCCGCGGCGGATTCGCCGAGCGGGGAGGAGCGACGGATTCCACTGTTCTCAAAGAGAGCAGTGGATTACCGTAATTGCTGCCGCGGATTGGCGCCGTACTGAAGCGCAAATCCGGCGCGGAGTACGGCGCCAATCCGCGGCAGAATAACCCGTGTGAACGGGGCCTTATCACCATGTGGCAAGATAAACCAATGGAAACAGCACTCCTGACTTGTAAATTCAATACAACGTCCAACTCTTTATTGGAAGTTCATCATAATAAAATCATCCAACAGATATATGCACAAAGCATCTTAGAGGAGAGTTCACTGACGCATTTCAGACTTCAAAAACGTCCTTAATCATAGCTGAAAGAGTAAAAATAGGTCAACCCTTAAAAGGTTAATGTGGACTATAACTATCAAGTGTGATGTGCCACCCCCATGAGAAGAAGCAGAAGTAAAGTTTTCTGTTTAAAGGAGTTTTCTGACAACGAATAAATGCTCGACAGCCCATCGAGGATATGATTAAAAATAGTAGAAAGAAAACTTACTGTGTAAACCTTCCTGTTCCTACGTCTCAGCTGTCTTGGTGACATTTACTAGCAGCGGTGGTCTCTTGCTGAATATACTGGACGTGACTGCTGTGGCCTATTATTGACTGCAGGATCACATGAAGAATGAACAGTGATGCCATCGGCTGGAGACACTGGGATGGCCGCAGTGCTGGAATGAGGGGGTTTACAAGTTAAGTTTTGTTTTCTACAGGGGCGTAACTACCGGAGTAGCAGACGTAGCAGCTGCCCCGGGGCCCGGGCTCTTAGGGGGCCCGGGGCAGCTACTACCAGTCGCTACCCGGTAATCCCGCTCCGGGGCCCGCCACAACGAAAAACTAGTTCATGCTTTTAGAGACAGGCGGGCCCGGAGATAGCAAACAAGCCCCGGCTCTATATTCCCCCCGGTCTCTGTGATCACGTGGGTGGGCGGGACGTCACTCACCGTGCTGCTCGCCTGAGAGAGAGCTGGAGCGCAGCCCCTGGGGCAGCGTGGAGTGAGGTAAGTAAGTTATTTTTTATTTTTACCTCCCCTATAGCCTGCCAAAATCCCCCTGCTCCCTAATACCCCCCACCCTCCCTATATATACCCCCCTGCCCAAATTTACCCCCCACCCTGCCTACATCCCCCCCAGCCTGCCTACAAAGCCCCCCAGCCTGCTCATAGCCCCCAATCTCCCTTTTTAAATCCCCCCAGCTTCCAATTACCCCCCACCTGCCTGCTAGCCCCCACCCTGCCTATATACCCCCCACCCTGCCCAAATTTATCCCCCAGTCTGCCTATATCCCCCCCAGCCTGCCTATATACCCCCCAGCCTCCCTGTAGACCCCCCCAGCCTCCCTGTATACCCCCACCTGCCTTTTTATCCCCCTCAGCCCCCCTACACCCCCACAGCCTGCCTTTTTAACCCCCAGCCTCCCAAAAAATTCCCCCCACCCTGCCTATATATACCCTCCAGCCTCCCTTTATACCCCACCCTGCCAATATACCCCCCCAGCCTGCAATATACCCCCGCCGCCTATATACCCCCCCACCTGCCTAAAAAATAAAACCCCCCAGCCTGCCTAATACCCCCAGCCTCCCTTTTAAAACCCCCCCGCTGCCTATTATCCCCCCACCTGCTTAATATCCCCCCCAGCCTGCCTATATCCCCCCCAGCCTGCCGCATCCCCCCCGCTACCTATTACCCCGGGGCCCCTATATCCCCCCAGCCTCCCTAATAGCCCCCCGCCCCCTCATAGCCCCAGCCTGCCTACTTACCCCCCAATCTCCCCTTTTATACCCCCGCCTTCCTATATCCCCCCAGCTGCCTGCATACCCCCCCAGCCTCCCAAAAAAGCCCCCACCCTGCCATTACCCCCCCAATCTCCCTATATACCCCCCAGCCTGCCTATATCCCCCCCAGCTGCCTGCATAAACCCCACCCCTACCTGTATACCCCCAGCCCCTATTATCCCCCTCAGCCTCCCTAATACCCCCACACCTCCCTATTAACCCCCACCTGCCTATATATACCCCCCCCCCTGCTATAATACCCCGCCTCCTAATAACCCCCCCCCCCGCCTATATATCCCCCCAGCCTCCCATATACCCCCACCCTGCCTATATAGCCCCCAGCCTGCCTATATACCCCCCCCCCTGCCTACAACCCCCCCGCCAAACCCCCCCTCCCTATAAAAACCCCCCAGCCTCCTATAATTCCCTCCAACCCTGCCTAAAAAACCCCCCAGCCTGCCTTTTATACCCCCCAGTGCCTTATACCCCCCAACCCTATATACCCCCACCCCGCCTGTATACCCCCCGCCTACCTATATACCCCCGAGGCTGCTATTCCCCCCCCAGCCTGCCTAATAGCCTCCCCCCCCCCTGCCAAAAAAACCCCCCCACCCCTGCTCATAGCCCCCCCCCAAAACCTGCCTCATGTCTCCCCAAGCAGCCTACAAAGCCCCCCCCCCCAAGCCTGCCTTTCAATATCTCTAAGTCTGCCCCTGAATAGCCCATAGTCCCAAAAACCCTGTCTGCCTATATGGGTTATGCCCCCAAAACTTGCCCTACCTATATACCCCGGGAAGCCCCCCCTGTCTACTTATAACGGGGCCCCTTTAGCTACAAAAACCCCTGCCTACCGGTATATGGCCCCCTATAGCCCACCTAACCCGTCTACCTGTATGACCCCATAACTCCCAAACCCCTGCCTGCCTATAGGGGACCTATTGCCTACCAAAAACCTTGCCTATTGGACCCATATGCCGGGGGGCAGGTGCTGGAAAAGTGGGATTCTAAGATTTTTTGTGTTAAATCCCGGGCAAGTGGTCAGGAAGTCATTATGGTGGTTGGACGGATGCGAAAAAAGGGGAAAGCAAGACTCGCCCAGAGAAACATCACCTGTGAGCCCAAAGATGTAATACATTTAATACTTTAATCAAAGTCTGTGTACCTGGTGTCTACCACTATATGGTCACTGTATGGGGTAAAATTTAAATTGCAGAGCCTGTGTTTCTGTAATACCCCCTTTTGGTATAATGGCGGTACTTTTGGTCTTTTTTGATGATCAGTAATATGGGGGTATTATTTAGTCACTTTTGGTCATGTTTGGTGGTATAATCAGGTCCATATGTAGTAGGGGTTTTGGTAAAATTTGGGTTTTTGGGTTTTTGGATTTTTTGGTGCAGTATGTGGGGATTGTGGGTGAGGTATTTGCCCCTTTTATTATCTACATTATCTAACAGCTGTCCTGGTACATGGGATGGTCAGGGAAGTGGGAGGGGGGGGAGGGAGCCCCCCCAAAAGTTTGCTTTGGGGGCCCCGGTTCCCTCGTTTCGCCCCCGCTGCCCAAAAATTTACTATCTTGGGAAAACCCCCTTTTGGAGAAAATTTTTTCTTTTTTTGTCTTGCACGCAGGGCACACCCCCTTTTAGTGACTGTCCACATTAACCCTTTAGGCCCTGTTTACAGGCAATATCCGGACGTATTTTAGTCCGAAATTCGCCCGGAGTGCGCAAATTACGGGGGTGAAAAGTCCCCAGTAAAACGGTAATCCACGTTCTATAGAGAACTATGGTTACGTTCCTCCTCCCTGTCGGGGAATCCGCCGAGGGGGGGGGATTTTGACATGTGAATTACTTTTCGGCGAACTGCCCCTTGGTAAGCAAGTCAATGGGGGCGTGGTTCCGGCCCCGCCCTCCCCCGCTGCCCCCCCCCCCGGCCACACGGCGTAAAGGGGGCGTAAATTTCGTCCCGCATTTAAACCATGTGAACATGCCTTAAATTAAGGGTTTTTTTTTCATCTATTTTTAGGTCCCAATGATGACAAGTTTGTGTTCTTTAAGAATCCTTTAATGTTCCCCTGAAAAAAAAAACAACCATTTTTTTTTAGCTTTTCTAAAAAACGCTGAAAAAAAGCTGAAAAAAAAAATTTCCCCAAACTTCTATAGTAAATTTTCTGTTGTTCCCTGCAGTTTTTTTTCTGCTTGTTTTTTTTTTACTGGTCGCGTTGAAAATGTTGCAAAAATCAGCAGAGCCGGGCAGAAAATGTACTATTGGAGTACAGTGTCGGACATTATTTCAGTGAAAACCCACCCAGGAGATTAGTGGGTGTTAACAAAAGTTATACCTTTTTTCAGTTCTACATACCAGTTTCAGATGTTTCCTCGTTCGTACTGTTTGTAATAAAGTGATCATGCTTTTGTCACTAACGTTTTTTGTGCAGTTCAAGATTAAAAAACTGATTTAATGCGCCAAAATCTGTAAAAATAAAGTAAAAAAAAGTGGGATAACTATTAGCGTCAAAATTGGTAAAAATCTGGAGCTTCTCACCAAAATCCCCCCCAAAAAACTAATTTTGGCGAGAAAAACGAGAAAACTTTATTAGCACCAAAATCTGTAAAAAAATTTATTTTTAGCGCCAAAAGTGAGTTAACTTTATTAGCGCCAAAATCCGCAAAATGACTACAAGATTACATATAATGCAATAAGTGCTTACATCCCCTTTTACAGGGTGGAGTTAAAGCCAATGGCTTGATTTATGCAGACAGTAAAAACCAGACTTGAAGACAAGCAAAAAACGCGCCAAAGAATGCAAATCACACCAAAAAAACTGGCTTTTTTAACAGCTTTTGATGGGCAGTGGACAAAAAACTCAGTTTTATGACTGTCTTTAGAATTTGGTTTTCAGGTCGTTTTTGTCCACAGCAGGGTAGTCAGAGGCTTATGGTCTATGACTGTTTTTTTTTTTTTTTTCAAGGGGAAGCCTCGAACACTTTTTCCAGCATACAGAAATGTATCAGCTATGCATGTATGAAAAGCAGTGGAATTGGCGCTTTTTCTAAGTTAAGCAGTATATATTTCCGACATAATAATACTTTTGATAATCATTCTCGCTGGTTTAGTTAATATAGATCAACATAATTGCTCGTCAAAAGGCAGAAAAAAAAAGTTGTATAATTAGTTTCAATAAAAAAAACTAGTAAAAACAGTCTGAAAGGGAAGCCGTCATTAATATTGAAAGAATGTTTTCTTCAATTATAATCAAAGGGTATCCGCTGGAACACATCCATAATAAATGAATGCTTGTTAGTCGAAGGAAAGTGAGAGGTTCCATAGAATTGTCTCTTGTCACAGTCCTGTGCATCGTGCCGGATCAGAACGCAGCCTCTTGTGCTGGAGTCTGGAACAATCGCTGCCACGTTGCTATGGTAACCGTGTCACAGCACCCAGACTATATAGGAAATGAATGGCATACTACTCCATATTCATATCTTCATGGAAGAACACAGGAGGCGGCCTTGACTACGACCGTCCTGCTTATTTATAGGCCCCTCGGAAGGGATAAGTGATGTTTTTTGTTGATTTGTTGTATACATATGAATATATGCTTTTTTCTATGTACGTTGCATAAATTCAACATTTTTTCCATTTTCATCAATTTACTTTGAGATTTCTATGGCAAATGCGCCCAGTTATCGCAGGGGTATGGACCAGAGGCTTTGTATAGGGAACTTTTCTCTTAGACTGAGGGCCCCCAAATGCGCCCAGTATAAATGCCCAAGAGGTATGGGACCAAGAGTTGTATGACTCTATGAGGCGAGGTCCACACAGCAAAGTGAAAAAAATCCGCCACACTGCATGGTTTTTGCACAAAAACTGGCGGTCAGACTTTGGATTTCCGGCGGCCCAGTACATTAGGGCTGTGGGAATCCGATGGCGGTCCGGTGGAATACACAACATGTTCTATGTTCCGCCAGACAGCCGACAATTTAGGTTTCCCTCAGTAAAAAATACGGGTTGTGTAGACTACAGCACAGATTTCCTATTGAGGGCTACACAGCACAGGGGACAGTCGGATTTCTAAATACTGAATCTGCCAAAATCTGACCCAAAACCTGTTCTGCGTAGACATGGCCTTAGACTATGGCAAATGCGCCCATTTATGCACAGGCATTGGACCAAGGGTTGTATGACTAGGTAGGTAATTAGTGATTAATAGTATTGAACTTAGGACTTGGGTCAAATCTCACCTAAATCTCTGGTTAGCCCAAATTTCCCAAAAACTGTCCATAACCCCAAGCTGAGGTTAGAGTTTTTAATACATCTTTATGGTGAAATTATGGTTCTGTGGTGTTTCTGGTCCATCCTTACTTCCGGTCTCATGTCAATTGCTGCCCGATATCCCTTCTGGGTCACGTAATGTAGGGGGTTGGGTTAGCCAAACATCTATTTTACATTACATGGAAGTGATGTAAGACTGGAACTGATATAAAACTGTAAGTTCATTGTAAAAATGTGTCTCTAGCAACAATTTTAAGCTAGAGTTAGGATTAGGGTAGCATAAAAAAAATTTAGGTTCAGGATATCTCAAGAAATAAACAGAAATAGCAGCTCACCTAGTTTGCACCACGATATTGTCCTCCAATACTGTCCGTGCTCTGATCACCGTCCCAAGAAATGTAAGTAGTATCCAAAGGAAAAAATACAAGATGATTGGTACCAGTCCAAGTTTACAATAGGAGGAATTTTATAAAATAGCAGATGCCAAAAAACATATAGAGTGCACCGAAAAATCAGAACAACAAGGCTGATGCGTTTCGGGCAGTGCTGCCTTTAGTTGTAGCTATCAGGATGTCTCGACCCTGAATTTTTCCACAGGTTTAGCCCAACTAGCATCAAGCCAAATGGGGATCTATTCAAGCGACACAACTGGCTGAAAACCCCATTGAGAGAGTACTGATACACCCACCAATAAGACGCACCTTAGTTTTAGGTGGAAGACATTTATTTTATTTGTGAGATGCCAAAGGGGGTGTTTTGAACTTTTAATATGTTTTGACTTGTTTTTGTATATTTTAACTTTTTTTTTATTACACTGTTACTTTGAGTCTCCCTAGAGTGTCTGACCATTTGGAGGCATGATTGCTTGTTCACTATGCTGCTATAGTAATATATTGTTGTACAATGGACAGCAATGGATTTCCTATTCAGAGTGTAATAGGAATAGTAAGTTGGCGACCTTGGAGAGTTTAAGTAGGCCCCCGGCTGCCATGACAGCAGAACAGTGTGCAGCATTGTTTTTCAATAACTTAGACATCACAGTTATAAGTAATGCGGCATTTAAGTGGTTAAAATGCTCTCTCTGATCTCAACTAGTAGCAGCAGGTCCCTGCTGTGACTATGGGCGTTGCCTGTCAAACGACATAACTGAGTCAAATGTTGGTAAGGACTTAAAAGGAACATTCACACTATAAAACACACTAAAATTTTTGTTCCATTTTTAGGGGAAAAAAGTGTCTAAGGCTATGTTCATACGGCTTAAAATGGGACGTGTTTCAGTCCATAATTTCGCGCCGTACTGCACGAATTACGGCTGGAATACGTCCCAGTCATTATGGTAATCCACAGTTCTCATAGAGAACTATGGATTATGTCTTCTCTCCCTGCTCGGCGAATCCGCTGCGGGGGGAGATAAGTGACATGTCATTTACTAGCGGCATATATGCACCACTAGTAATGATAGTCTATGGGACGGCCCCCTGCTCCTGCCCCACCCCCGTCCACACGGCGTAATTGCGGGGCGTAATTACGCCCTGCAAATAAGCCGTGTGAACATAGCCTTATAGTGTGAAAAACACGCGAGTTGTCAGCCAAATGCTCAAAGGGAACCTACCACAAGAATCCCTCCTCCCTCTAAACCCAACACTGGAATGATGTGTAGGCAGAAGTAGTTGACGGCCTAGGGCACCGACCTCTACATTTCAATGAGGTGGCACAAGAATTTTCAAGGATATATGGAGTCTGCTGGTGCCGTCTGTTAGTTATCTCCTGTCCCGGCCATTTCACTATTTAGATTTCGCAGTTAATGCATCTAAGTAGTTATGCAGGAATGTGGCACCGCCTTCCACCTCCCTATCGACTCTCCCGTGATGCAATCGCAGGGTGCCAGCCAGCAGTCACTAAGCCGGAAGCCTAATGACGTGTCCCAGGCTTGCCACCTTACTGCCCTTATTCCACCTTGCCAGATGACAGAGGCAGATGTAATAGGAGACCTGTACCTGCATACTATTGTGTTAAGCCTTAGTGTTGCAGAATAGTGTACTAGTATTTGCGCCCTTAGTGGTCAAGAACCTTAAAAGGTAATAAAATTACAAGTAATACATTTTTAAAAAAGTTATGAAAAAAGATTAGAAGTTCAAAGTACTCACCCAAAGTACTTCCCATGTTACAAATAAAAAAAGAAAAACAATCAAAATTTTGACATAATTGATATCACCGCAACCGTCAAAATTGCAGGGTTTTGTTGGTCTCTTTGCCTACCCAAAAACTGTAATAAAAAGTGATTGAAAATTCACAGGCATCTAAAAGTGAAAAACACTCTTCAGTCTGCAAAAAACAAGCCCTTACACAGATCCGTAGACGGAAAATAAAAAATAGTTATTGGTCTCAAAAAATGGTCCACCAAGCAAATTAAAATGAATAAAACATTGGAATCGTACTGACCTGCAGAATAAAGATACCATGTCATTTAGACCGCACCTCCAAAAAATGATGGAGCGGTTGTATCTTTTTCCCATTTCCCCAAGCTGAGGAAATGAAGCCTAAGGTGCCGTGTGTCAGGTCAGTGACAGGGACTTGAATGTTGTGATGGTACCAGTTGCCCTATTTTTCCACCAAAATGCCTTGTCCTGGCCCTGCCCAAACCTCTAACAATTCTGCCCTTACATCTGTTGCACAATGTTGCACAACATACCTGTATACCTGTATTACCTAAAAATTTTATGACAAGTACATGAAACTAGGATCTCCTTCCCTCAAATCCTCCAAGAATACCTGATAGATGTTTCTAAAGTTGTCCCCCTCCTCCCTATGAAGGGAGGCAGTGCCATATTCCTCATAGAAATTAAGACTACTGTATATCCCACAATTATATGGACACTATATATGGCATAATTTGACATTAGCAACTTTTGGGGGCACTATTTATGTGGTGCACTATATACAGTATGGGCCACATGTATGAACCTGTTCAGGTCTAAAACTCAGGTTACTATGGGCAAAAGAGCGAGTTTTGGACCTAAAAAGTTTCATACATGTGGCCCTATATGAAAAAATATATGGGGCTCTTCGGGGACAACTTTAAGGGACATTGTATTATAGAGCTATTTAGTATAAAGTCAATTGAGGGATTCAGGGGATTTTTAGGATATTAGAGCGCTCAGTAACATATAAAAAATAATAAATAAATTAGGATGCATGGATTGGAAGAATTTAGTTATTTAATAGTCGCAAATGTGATATTGAAAATGGAAATACAAAAGAAAAAGGAGTCGGCAAACTTAGCAGACGTCATTAGAAACTGGAAGGAGTTATCATGGCGGTCTGAATCAGATCAGGCCTGAGGAATGTTCTATGTATACATTCCTAGTTGCAGCGATGGGACCTTCTCCCTACAAGTCAGAGCCTTTCAAGGGGCCCCATATCCCTTCTAAAGGCAGCAAGGCAGCACGTTTAATTCTTTTAACCTCTCCTCATAACTAAGATGCTCGATTCTCCTTATTAGTTTGGTTGCTCGTCTTTGCCCTCTCTCTCTAGTTCCATTACATCCTTTCTATAAACTGAAGCCCCAAACCAAACAGCATATTCCAGATGAGGCCGCACCAATGCTTTGTACAGCGGTAAAATTAAATCTTTGTCCCGCAAGTCCATGTCTCTTTTAACCCCTTAAGGACCAGGCGTTTTTTTTTGTTGACACGTTCGTTTTTCCCTCCTCGCCTTTCCAGAGCAATAACTTTTTTATTTTTCCACCTACACAGACACATGAGAGCTTTTATTTTGCGGGACAAGATGTACTTTCTAATGGTGTTATTCACTATACTATAGAATATACAGGGAAACCGCAAAAAAATTCCAAGTGGGACAAATTGTGAAAAAAAAACGTATTTCCGCCATGTTTGCGGGGGTTTTGCTTTTAAGGCGTTCAATCTACGGTCAATACAATGTGTTTTCTGTATTCTAAAGGTTGATACGCATCCGGCATGTTTCCGTTATGTTTTGGTACCGCAAAAAAAATTCCAAACTTTTTCTATTTTTTAAATTTGCGCCGCCGTGCCAGTTTGTGCGACCAATAACTTTTTTGTACTAACACCTACAGACGTCAGTGAGGGTGCTTTTTTGCGGGCTGAAGTGTACTTTTTTATTGTAGCAGTTTGGAATGGATGCGACTTTTTTGATCACTTTTATTCCATTTTTTAAGTGACATAAATGATACAAAAAACGCAATTTTGGCGTTTGGAGTTTTTTTTTCTTCTACGGTGTTCAGCGCACAGGATAAATGATGTTATATTTTTATAGATCGGACGCGGCGATACCAAATATGTGTAAATTTTTTATTATTTTATTGTTTTTATTTGTAAAATGGGTATAGGGGGTGATTTAAATTTTTAATACTTTTTTTATTTTGTACTGTAAAACATTATTTTTAATTTTTTTACTTTAAAATTGAGGACACCTATGGTACTTGACCACTAGGTGGCGCAATTGTCAATACAGTCTAATGCATTGCATAGACAATGCATTAGAGTGTACCAAGATGGCGGTTTCCCCACTTATTGTCTGCGGACGGAAGTGGGGCAAACCAGGACATGGAGGTGACAGGAGCCTTCCCAAGGCTCCTCACTTCCATGTCCAGTGGTCGGATCGTTGCAGCTATGCTGCGACGGTGCCGATCACCCTCGGGATCGGTGCGGGGCACCGATCGCCATTCATTCAGACGCTGCGGCCATCTTTGCCGCGGTGTCTGATGGGTTAAACAGCGCGGGCGGGCGACGCTGCCCGTTCCCGCTGTAACGGCCGGGAGTTAGCGGCGATTAGCCGCTAACACCCGGCGGCTGTGCGGGGGGGTCGCGGAGCGATCCCCCTGCAAAGCCTCTTAGCGGCCCTGGAACGTACTCATGCGACCAGGGTCGTTAAGGGGTTAATGCACGCCAATATCCTGCTTGCTTTAGAGGCAGCTGATTGACATTGCATGCTGTTCTGTAGTCTATGATCTACAAGAATGCCCAGATCTTTCTCAACAAGTACTTCTCCCAGTTTTTCACCCCCTAGCACATATGATACCTGCAGAGTATTAGTACCAAGATGCAGAACCTTACATTTATCCACATTGAACCTCATTTGCCAAGTGGATGCCCAAACACTCTGTGTGTCCAGGTCTGTTTGCAATTTAAGAACATCTTCCATAGATTGAACTACACTACATAGCTTGTTGTCATCTGCAAAAATAGAAAACCGTGCTATTAATCCCCTCCGCTATATCATTAATAAATACATTGCATAGAAGAGGACCCAGTACTGCGTCTTGGGGTCACCACTTATAGAGGAATAACTTTGAGATTCTTAGTTCACATGTTTTTGATCAAAAAATGCTTAAGCCACCCACGAACTTACAACGTGATCTCAGGTCGGGTGGTCCTACGCAATAGAAAGGTAAAACACCAACCTTGCAAGCTGCACTCATTTTGCTTTTAATCTATATATGGAGGAAGGGGATGCCTCCATTTTGGTTTTCTGCACCCCACCCATTTTCACAGGCTGTTAAATGAGTGCAGCTTGCAAGGTTGGTGTTTTTTTATTTCTTTCTCTCTGGACCCGATGAGAGGCCTGAATTTGGCTCTATTGAGAGGTAAAGATAGCGTAGGACCACCCGACCTGAGATCACGTTGTAATTTCGTGGGTGGCTTAAGCATTTTTTGATCAAAAACATGTGAACTAAGGATCTCAAAGTTTTTTCATGTATGATAGATAGCATAAATGCTTCTTTAGAGATTTCCATGTATTTTATTACCACTTATACAGGGACTTATACAGGGAGTAGGATTAAATTACCACCACTCTCTGAGTACGATACGAGCCAGTTTTTAATCCAATTACACATTATTATTTCTAACCCAATATATTTTAATGTACCCTTCCTCCTGGTGGAGGAAGGGTCCAACTTTGTGACTTAGAATGTATACATAGAACATGCCTGGGGCCTGTTCTTTGTGTAAAGTTTTAGTCATGAAGCCATGCCAACAGGGCGGGGCCTCACCCATTTAATTTGTCATGAGTCTTACAACATCCCGGCCGGCCGAGCACAGTGAGAGGGACGGTCCACCTCCGGTGACAGTTCGCAAGTACCATATTTTTCGGTCTATAAGAATTATTTGAATTGCGTATCATGTGACCCAGCAGGCTTGACATCACCATGCCTTTGCCCAGAGTCAAACAAAGGGCTATTTATGTAAAGTCAAGTAGCCTAAAATAGAAGAGCTATGACTAGCAACATTGTAGTGCAGTGGTTAGGACTTCTGCCTTTCAGTATAGATATCCTATGTTCAAATGCATGCAGAAAACAAATATGTATTTTTTTTTCTAAATTGACATACCTGATTGAGGTTTCTTTTTTTTTTTGAGGGGGATGACAAAAGGCCGATAGACCAATAAAAACAAGCACTATGATGATAACTTCAGGAATACAGATTGGTTAGGTGACTACAGTGTAGTAGAACGGGGCCAACTTCAGGAAAGTGCTCGGCCTACCTAAACTATTTGTGTAAGCAGATTAAATCGCTGCCTAACAAAGCATTCACATGACAGTATTCGGGATTTAGGCTATGTCCACACGATGTACTGTGGCGCCTACAGCACGCGCCCCAGTACATCGTATGTCTCGGGAGCTTGCGCTGATCACCGCTTACTCCCGCAGCGCATAGACATGCATTACTAATGTCACTTATAACATGTCATTTATCTCCCCGCGCGTACAATATGATCGTATTGTACGAGTGGGGAGAGGAGGTGTGATCCATAGTTCTCTGTGAGAACTAT
Organism: Phyllomedusa bahiana; assembly: GCA_025379985.1. Lineage (NCBI taxonomy): Eukaryota > Metazoa > Chordata > Amphibia > Anura > Hylidae > Phyllomedusa > Phyllomedusa bahiana. The sequence continues at coordinate 91,202 of JAODAL010004505.1, read as the reverse complement.
GGATTACTATTATTTCGGCACGCATCTTGCCCGTATTGGAGCGCAAATACGTGGCAAAATGCGCGCTGAAATTATGCCGTGTGGACATACCCTTATCTGCAGTATCTGACTAAATACCAAGGAGTACAGAGGACAGGAGTAGAATGACTACACCTGGGGTTGAACACTCGCTCAACAGTGAGTGTGTGTGATTACTTAGCAGGGAAGAGACTGACAGTAGCTGCTTGAGAGGAGAGGTAACATTCGAGCATGTACGGCCAGGACTGAGAAGCTCTCGTTACTGGTTCTATCCCATGGAGACGAGGTGTACACTAAGGATCACTAATGGAGCAACTAAAACAAAAACGGTCCAGAATTTTTAATAATGATGAATGGTGAAAATGTTTATTATTTAGTTTGCAATCTTCCCACGTCAATTTTACTTTGTAGGACAAGCCCTCTAATAATAGTAATAGGCACCCGAAAACAGTGGCATTAAAAAATAAAACTTATCTAGAAAAAAGCAAGCCCTGAAATGGTTATGTTAACAGAAAAATAAACAAATTCCTTATCTTGTAATGCAACGATGAACAAAATAATAAAAAATCACTTGATTCCTAAGAGGCTAGTGGCTGGTGCATTGGTCCTGGGCGTGCTCAAGGTGGATATGGATGCATGAGGTTATACACTACTTTACCTCTTTACACCGTGCATGAATTATGATCCTACAATTTTGTGCCTTTTTCTGTTATTACAATTTGTTGATCAGTTGTGATCATCATTGAACCTGGATCTGTATCCAGAGAGCACTAGTCCATTCATAGGATAACTCAGATTTAGACCTGAGATTTTATGTGCTTCTAAATGTGATAATATTGGTCTTCATATACAGTTTTCTTTTATTTAGCAACAGCATGGTGGTAGCTTTTAGTCAATGTAGAGTGGTACAACATACAATAAATTGGTTCTATGCTGAAACCATAACTGGAAAACTGCTAATTGTTTCAGGAGCCCCAAAATGTTCCCAATATAATCCAACATGAAAAAAATGAAGCGAATAACTAATCCAGATAAAGCGCGTCCTAAAATCAGAAAGAGCTGCTGGAAGCTGGAAATCACTTTCTATTATGAGGACAGGAGTTTCTTAGGGTCATGTACTTTATACACAGCTTACCAAAAAAGGAATATGGGGCCCTCACCTGGTGCCCAAAGGAGCCGCTCATCCATGCACATGTAAGAGCAGGACAGGACATGTAGTACCGCACTGTACTCGACAAAGGTGCTACTATACCACCAATCACTGCCTGCACCTCACTAATACATATAAAGCAGTATAGGAAATGTAGCACCGCACTGTACTGTAGAGAGGTGCTATAGATCACCAATCACTGTATGCACCTCACTAATACATGTAAGAGCAGTACAGGACATGTAGTAATGCACAGTCCTGTATAGGCGCTCGATACCACCAATCACTGCATGCACCTCACTAATACATGTAAGAGCAGTACAGGACATGTAGTGTCGCACTGTACTGTAGAGAGGCGCTATAGACTGCATGCACAGCACTAATACATGTAAGAGCAGTACAGGACAAGTAGTGCCGCACTGTACTGTAGAGAGGCGGTATAGGCCGCCAATCACTGCATGCACCTCACTAATACATGTAAGAGCAGTACAGGACATGTAGTACTGCACTGTACTGTAGAGAGGCGCTATAGACCACCAATCACTGCATGCACCTCACTAATACATGTAAGAGCAGTACAGGACATGTAGTACCGCACTGTACTGTAGAGAGGCGCTACTAGACCACCAATCACTTCATGCACGGCACTAATACAGGGGATTTAGAAGTAAAATTTCCATGATCATTGGTTAGATTTTCCATTAATCACAGATCAGCAGTGTCTGTGACATTGTATGGTGATTTCAGTTTCAAGATACAATGTCCTTAGAAAAACCATTGTATGGTGAAAATATTGTAACTTACAGGAACCTCTGTATTATTCAGATACTTTTTGTGGTGTTAATAAGTCACGGTATGTGACGGTATAAGTCAGGCCTAGTGTGGCAGTATTATTCAGTTAAATCAGTAGTATTATTTATAAATGATATGGTGGAAGTTAGTGTTTGTGGGAAAGCATTACTCAGTCTGCATGTTGTAGTGTTATTTAGTCACGGTATGTTAGTATGTAGCTTTTGTATAATCGTACTATTCAGTCACGTGTGGTGGTATTTAGTCATGGTGTGTATAAACTTTACTAAAGTAGCTTTATTATTCAGACACTGTGGGGTGGTATTAAGTCACTGCTAGGTAGTGTTTAGTTTTTGTATGATAGTATTTTTCAATGACAGTGTGAGGGTATTATTTAGCCATGGTGCAGTGGTATTTCGTTTTTGTGTGGTAGTATTATGTAATTACAGTGTAGTGGTGATATTTTGTCATGTTACGGTGGTATTCAGCTGTTTTATGATAGTATTGATTATTTACTGTTTGGTGAAAGTCATTACACTTAGGGGCCGTTCACACGGCTTATTTCAGCGCGGATTGGCGCCGTACTGCGCGCCGGATTTGCGCAGCAGTACGGCTCCAATCCGTCGCAGTAATTCCGGTAATCCACAGTTCTCATAGAGAACAGTGGATTCCGTCGCTCCTTCTCGCTCGGCGAATCCGCCGGGCGGGGAGAAAGTCACCTGCACATTATCCAGACGCAATACACGCCGTGGATAACGCAAGTCTATGGGGCCGGCGGGCAGCGCCCCCGCCCCGCCCCCGCCCCTTATTCAAGCCGGAATTGCGAGTGCAATCCGGCTCGCAATTCCGGCTTGAATAAGCCGTGTGAACCGGGGATTACTGAACATGCCTCCAATAATAATTATCTTTACAGCCGCGCTGGGCACTGGGCAATTAGGGTGCTTTCACACGGTTTGTTTTTGGTGCGTTTTTTTCAATGTTTTTTTTGTGCAGGAAGGCGCAGCAATTAATGCTGTACATTACTCTACATAAATCGCGGCAAAAATCAAGGTAAATTCGCTGTAAAATCGCGGTAATTACCACGATTTTTGTGCAGGAAGGCACAGCAATTAATGCTGTGCATTGCTGCACAAAAATGCATTGAAAAAAACGCATCAAAAACAAATCGTGTGAAAGCACCCTTATTGTTAAAGTCACCTAAATGTGAGCAAATCACAACAATTGATCAGTCAATTGAAACATTCTTGTTTAATCCGATGACTGGAAATCAACTATAGACCTAATACATTTCACAGCTTTTCACAGTATGTTACAATGTATCCAGTCAAATCCATATTCTTCAGCAGTAGTGACAAGCTCTCTCACAATTGCTACATTGTATCAGTGTAGGCAACATTTGTTAGCCTATAGTCCAGTTGATTTAGTTGAGCAGGAATAGGTTTGTACAAGTTTTTGACCTCTGGACAGTGTCTGACTAGAGTGCTGGCACCCACCAGTGGAGTTTATTCTTGGGGCCCACCAGTGGAGTTGATTCTTGCAGCCTACCAGGGGAGTTGATTCTTGTTTCCCACCAGTGAAGTGGTTTATTGAGGTCCACCAGTGGAGTTGATTCTTGGGGCTCACCAATGGAGTTGATTCTTGGGGCCCACCAGTGGAGTTGATTCTTGGGGCTCACCAGTGAAGTGGTTTATTGAGGTCCACCAGTGGAGTGGATTCTTGGGGTCCACCAGTGGAGTTGATTCTTGGGGCCCACCAGTGAAGTGGTTTATTGAGGTCCACCAGTGGAGTTGATTCTTGGGGCCCAACAGTGGAGTTGAATCTTGGGTCCCACCAGTGGAGTTGATTCTTGGGGCCCACCAGTGGAGTGGTTTCTTGGGGACCACCAGTGGAGTTGATTCTTGGGGCCCACCAGTGGAGTTGATTCTTGGGGCTCACCAATGGAGTTGATTCTTGGTGCCCACCAGTGGAGTTGATTCTTGGGGCCCACCAGTGGAGTTGAATCTTGGGTCCCACCAGTGGAGTTGATTCTTGGGGCCAACCAGGGGAGTGGTTTATTGAGTCCACCAGTGGAGTTGATTCTTGGGCCTACCAGTGGAGTTGATTCTTGTGGGCTCACCAATGGAGTTGATTCTTGGTGCCCACCAGTGGAGTTGATTCTTGGGGCCCACCAGTGGAGTTGAATCTTGGGGCCATCAGTGGAGTTGATTTCTGGGGCCCACCATAGAGTTGATTCTTGGGGCCCACCGGTGGAGCTGATTCCTGGGGCCCACCATAGAGTTGATTCTTGGGGCCCACCAGTGGAGTTGATTCTTGGGGCCCACCAGTGGAGTTGATCCTTGGGGCCCACCAGTGGAGCTGATTCCTGGGGCCCACCATAGAGTTGATTCTTGGGGCCCACCAGTGGAGCTGATTTCTGGGGCCCACCACAGAGTTGATTCTTGGAGCCCACCAGTGGAGTTGATTCTTGATTCCCAGGGTCCCTCCTACAGCCGCCACACATGACTGCACATGATTCTTGCTTTCTGCTTCTAATTTTTCTGTGTTTCTCCCTGGAAAGCACCCAGACCTGTGATGCCAAGGGGCTTGCTTGCCCAGAGGCCCACTATTCCCAGGTGACCACTGGGAGTTTCCTATGTTTCCCTGTAGGCCAGTGCAAGCATGTCTGGATGTAAACTAGAATATCCACTGACAGTAAGCAGAGATATTGAAAATGCTGTTACAGCCTCTATACTCTAACAGTAAATTGTGGTGCACGGTTAGAGCATCTTCTCAATATTTTTTGAGAGGGGTCGCTAAAAGAATTGGATGTTATTCCAACATGAGTTACAAGAAGCCACTTTTAGTGCATTGAAATCCCCCTTCTCCCCATATACAAGAAGACTCAGACAGGGGAACTGAGCATGTGTGACCAACTACATAGGACTATTAAAGGGGTTTTATCATTACATTAATGGTCTTCAGAATAAGGGACAGTGAAAACAAGCAACTTTGCAATTGGATGTTATTAGCAAAGCTGTCTTGTTTTCACTGTCTCCCTTATCTTTGTTTTCTGCAAACACTGTTCCCCAGTGCTGGTCGGATCCCACCTCCTTTCATTGCATTTGCTGACAGCTCTACTAATTTACATTCTGTCTGACCCCTGGTTGTATTCACGGAGCGCGCATTCCTGCCTCTCTCACTCAGAATAAGGGGCCGGCAACATTTCACTCTGCACAGACAGCAGCTGCACAGTAACCCTGCAGCTGCTTCTACAATCAGAAAACAGCAGAATTGTGCTTGGTGCCTAATGCTCCTGCGTGTAAACATAGAAAGGAAACAGATCTGTGCTGTTCTGGATGAGTTAATAAAAGACTGGATTCAACTGTAACAAACCTCCAGCTGTCAGAGAAGAAGAGATCAGTGCTCTGAGTTCATAGAAGACTGTCTAGACTAAATGCAGGGCTGTGGTGTGTAAACAAACAGCTCTTACAAAGGGGGGTGCAGGGATGTGCTATCCACTCCCACTGATCTCAAACAAACACACTGACTCAAGAGCGAGCACGAACAGTGAAGGGGGGATGATGTCATCCCCCTTCAATTAAGAAACACCCAGCTGGGAGGGGAAGAAAAGCCCCCTGGATCTGAGGAGCTGAGAAACTGAAAGTACAATGAAACAGACGAACTGATGAAGCGATAATTCCCCTTTTAGGTGAACATACTGAGTGAGACTCAAAATAACAGCAGGGGGCAGTATAACATTAATGTACCAGTAACAGCTAGACACAGGGACATGATTTTTCAATTATTCCCATTTCCAAAATTCTCTATCTTGTATGTTTTAACAGTAAATTAGCATTTATTTCTGGGCGACCCCTTTAATAATATCATCCACAGGGTGTATATTACAAATGGAAATTATATACAAGAATAAGAATTCTGTGTAATTCACAGCTTCTCCACTAGGCTGTGCTGTAACAACATCATATCAACTACAATTTTGAAAACTACGTAAACCTTTTTACTTATTTATCTTTTTTTATTACTTGACATTTGACATTCTTGCTGTTCAGCAGGATTCACAGTAAAATCTAGTTGTAAATTCACACTATGACATTTTAGCTTTAATGTATTTTACCCTATTGCAGTGCAGCAGCTGCTCTCATGATAATCACATTTGACTGCTGACTTTGGAAGTGCGTCCATTCATTTAAATATAGCTATATATAGCACATGTCCACAGAACATACACAGTATTAAGTATGTGCTTGTCTTGACTAATTTCAAACCATGCTGGGATTATTGCTAATTTTCCAGCTTTCATTTATCATCTAGAAAGGTGGGTGATGTATTGTTCTCCAGCTGTGACACAAAGACAGATCTAAGAATTTACAATCTGATATGTTTCTACAGCCACAAATTTAAAACCACCTGACAAATAACGTGTGGGTCTCACATGTTCCACCAAAACAGCTGTGACTTGTTGAGACATGGACTCCACAATCTGGCACCAAAATGTTACCAGCAGATCCTTTAAAGGGAATGTGTCATCAAAAAATGACTTATTGTTTAACTCATGTTTTTATGTTACACACATTTTTTAAGAATTTTGGTGATTTTTTTTTAATTTTCCATATCACTTTCAATATTTTTAAAAAATTCTGCAGTTTTTCTTTTGGTCACTAGAGCTAATAATATTCTGATACTTCCTGTTCTGTAGAGAGAGATTTTCAGTAGTCTGCTCATTATCAGTGCTAGCAGGGTCAAACTGAAAAGTGACACCAATATGTATAGATAACACAGGATCCACCATTCACAATAGGAGATGTCACAGCTCCCCCTCTTCCCTCCCTGCACACTGACTTCTTCCCAGGTCACAGAGCATGCCTAGAAAACTCTGCTATAGAAGTCAATGGGTCTGCTCCTGTTCACAGGCTCCTATGTGCATGAAGCTGTAAAGTATCTCTCTAAATGCTGTTAAAGCAGCTCAGGCAAGATGGCCGCCCCCATAATCCTATACAGAAAATAGAAATCTACAATCAGAAAATGAAAACGGCGAAGAAGAAAAGAATATGGATCAGCAGGGCCGCAGTGAGGGCAGCACAGGCAGTGCTCCTGTACAGGGTCCAGCCGACCTGTGAAGCAAAGGGGGCCCAGGACCACCGGCAGGTGCCACCCTGTTACTTCACAGTAATGGTAGAGAGAACAGGCCGCAGGTTGTCTCTATTGTACAGTCAGGGGGGGCCCGCATTGTGAGTCACAGCGGTGTCCTGTGGCCGGGGCCTCACTGATTCTGTGCCTGCGAACATAGGGAGGGGGAACCCGGCTGCTCCGATCACAGGCTGCGCAGTGGAAGTTAGTCAGATTGAAACTATCTATGTAAAGCTATTGTGCGCAGCTATGACTTGCAGTGCGGGCCCCTTTTTTTACCAGTGATGTCTGGGCCCTTAGATTTGTGGAACCCTGCTCAAGGCCCCTCTCCAGACCTATGGGGCCCGCTCAACGTCCCTTACCAGACCTGTGGGGTGCCGATCAAAGTCCCTCACCAGACCTGTGGGGCGCCGATCAAGGTCCCTCATCAGACCTGTGGGGCGCCGATCAAGGTCCCTCATCAGACCTGTGGGGTGCCGATCAAGGTCCCTCATCAGACCTGTGGGGTGCAGATCAAGGTCCCTCATCAGACCTGTGGGTGCAGATCAAGGTCCCTCATCAGACCTGTGGGGTTCAGATCAAGGGTTTCCCTCATCGACCTGTGGGGTGCAGATCAAGGTCCCTCATCAGACCTGTGGGGCGCCGATCAAGGTCCCTCATCAGACCTGTGGGGCGCCGATCAAAGTCCCCCACCAGACCTGTGGGGCGCCTATCAAGGTCCCTCATCAGACCTGTGGCGCCGATCAAAAGGGCCCTCATCAGACCTGTGGGTGCAGATCAAGGTCCCTCATCAGACCTGTGGGGCGCCGATCAAGGTCCCTCATCAGACCTGTGGGGCGCCTATCAAGGTCCCTCATCAGACCTGTGGGGTGCAGATCAAGGTCCCTCATCAGACCTGTGGGGCGCCGATCAAGGTCCCTCATCAGACCTGTGGGGCGCCGTTTCAGGGTCCCTCATCAGACCTGTGGGGTGCAGATCAAGGTCCCTCACCAGACCTGTGGGGCGCTGATCAAGGGGGCGAGGTTGGCCCCAGACGTTTTAGCTGTACGGGGCCCTGACATTTCTGATGGCGGCCCTGTGGATCAGTATCTGCTTTTAATTAGTAAACAAAATGGCGACACATTCCCTTTAAGTGTTGTAAGTTGTGAGGTGCGGTCTCCATTGATCGGAATTGTTTTCCAGCACATCCCACAGATGTTCAATCAGATTGAGATCTGTGGAATTTGGAGGCCAAGTCATTAAGCTGAACTCTTCATCATGTTCCTTAAGCCATTCCCCAGTGTGGCACAGGGTATATCCTGCTGAAAGTGGCCGCAGCCATTTGGGAATCCCGCTGCCATGAAGGGGTAGACCTGGTCTGTACAGTGTTCAAGAAAGTGGGACGTTTCACAGTAACATCCACATGATGCCAGGACCCAAGATTTCCCATCAGAACATTGCCCTGAGCTTTACTGAGACCACATTCAAAATACTGTGTACAGCTCAGAAGATATCACCTACAAAAGACAAAATAGATCGGCTGCAAAAATAGTGGGAGGTATTAAAGGGGTTTTGCCACAAAATAAAATTGACGTGGGAAGCTTGCAAATGAAATAACAAACATTTTCACCATTCATTATTATTAAAAATTCTTCACCATTTTTGTTCTAGCTGCTCCTTTTGGATCCATTGTTTACAGTCGTCTCCAGGGGATACGACCAGGGGTGAGAGCTCCTCAGTCCTGGTGCACATGCTCAGGGCATCACATCTCTATCAGGCAAATCTGAAATGTTCAACCCCAGGTGCTGTCACTCTACTCCCGTCCTCTGTATTCCTTAGTAATTAGACAAACGGTGCAAATAAATAAAAAAAGAAACCTCAATGAGTTATGTGCATTGATATATATATAAAAAAAAAAACACATGTTTGGTTCCTTCTGTGATTTGAACCCAGGACCCTTGTGCCTTTATTCAAAAACTTTACCTCTCAGCTACTCACAATGCTTTATATAAACAGACCTTTCTTTGACTACAGAGAGGAAAGGCCTGGTGATGTCATCCTGCTGGGTCACATGACAGGCAATTCAAACAAATCACACATGCCCCCTCCTGAGCACACAGAGCTGAAGAGCTGGATGCAGGAGGTATGAAATGAGACCGTGGCAAAACCACTTTAAGCACAAAACTTAACTGGAAAAACACATTTTGTATAACCTAGAGAAAAGCAGTGAAAGGGGATCATGATGGAAAACACATATGTAACATATGATACAGAAAGGAGAAATGGGAAGGAGGAACAGGATGGAAACCTTTACATATGTTACAGAAGGGAAGAAGGAAAGGAGGAAAATTAAGGAAACCTTTACATATTTTACAGGAGGGAGAAATGGGAAGGAGAGTTATCATGGAAACCATTACATATGTTACAGGAGGTAAGATGTGAAAGCGGGTCATGATGAAAACCTTGTATATGTTACAGGAGGGCCGAAGGTAATGGGAGGAACATGATGGAAACCTTTACATGTTAATGGAGGGAAAAAGAGAAAGGGGGTCCATGATAGAAACCTTTTATACAGTGGGTAAAATAAGTACTGAACATGTCACCAATTTTCTCAGAAAGACATGACATTTGGTAACAACCCATCCAATCCACACGGGGAAAGAAATTAACACCATCGATGTCCATAAATGAAGTTATGTGTAATAATGAGAAATGACACGGAAAAAGTATTGAACCCACTTACTGAAATGTATTTAATACTTTGTACTGAAACCTTTGTTGGAGATGACAAGACGCCTCCTATATGAAGAACCTAGTCCCATGTATTGCTCAGGTGGGATTTGGGCTCATTCTTCCACACAAACACTCTTCACATCCTGAAGCTTCCGTAGGCTCCTATGAGCTCTGAGCTTTAGTTCCTTCCATAGTTTTTCTATTGGATTCAGCTCAGGTGATTGGCTGGCCCATTCTAGCAGCTTTATTTTCTTTCTATGGAGCCAAATGAGAGTCTCCTTGGCCGTGTGTTCGGGATCATTGTCTTGCTGAGGTGGTTTCATCTTCTTCATCCTGGTAGATGGCAGCAGATTTTTATCACGAATGTCTCAGTACATTTCTCCATTAATCCTTCCTTCAATGATCTGAAGTTTTCCAGTGCCATATACTGAAAAACAGCCCCACATTATGATGCTCCCACCTCCACACTTCACTGTTGGTGTTCTTGGGGTGATACCCATTGCCTTTTGGCCTCCGAACATGGTCTGTATTATGGCCTCCAAAGCTGTGCTCAGACAAGGTATTCAGGTGCCATAGGCAAATAAGGCATTAAGCGCCCCACCCCTCCGCTCCCAGTGTAAAATTCAGCCTACTCCATACCTATTTTCTCCCCCTTCCTGCCTGGGAAGAAGTGGAGCCCTAGGCGGTCGCCTACCTTCGCCTATCCGTCATCCCAGCCCTGTTCCAAAGAGTTAAATTTTGGTCTCGTCTGACCAGTCTCTTATCTCCTAGTATTTCAGTCTTTAAATATCTTGAGAAAAACTAAAAAAACCGCACTTGAACATGTTTTTTGTTCAGCGGGGGTTCTCCATGGGACTGCATAAAGGCCTGGGGGTTGAGTGAATTATTTTTTTGTTTTTTTGAAAAAATTGAAACCTTTAAATTTCCCCAGGTTTTTCTTAGCTCTCCACAGGTGGTTTTTGGCTCTTGGAAACTTTTTCTTTAATTTTTTTAATTTCCTTTTTGGAAATCTTGTGGAACCTGGTCGTAGCCGGTTTATGGTGAAATGATCTTCTTCCCCTTCCGGATTCTGGCCCCAACAGTGCCCCTGGAACCTTCAGGAGTTTAGAAATTCTTCCTTAATCAATGCCATCAGTAATATGGTTAAAAGGGTCTTAAAAGCAGCTCAGGGTTTTTTACCCATTGTGAGATGTTTCTTGTTGGCACCATGGTAATGAACACCTTTTATAGCCCCACATTGAACCACTGATTTTATTTTCCACTAAGTGGAGGTTTGCTTTTAATTACGATAGATTTAGCTGTGTTATACTTGAAATGACTTTTTGCACCTCTCTTTCTTCATGTGTTCAATACTTTTTCACTGTGTCATTTCTCATTATTACATATAACTTACTTTATGGACAGCTATGGCTTGATTTCTTTGCCGGTATTGATTGGATGGGTTGTTAACGACATCTGGTGAGAATCACTTGTCTATAGCACATTTAGAAATATATTTACTTAGAAGTTTGGTGACCTGTTAAATACTTATAGCCCATTTTAAAATTTAAAATCCCGGGGGTTTTAGATGAATCAAATTTTGATTTCCTCCCTAAACATGACGCTCATCACAAATGGTTTTTTGTAAGCAAGTGCTGCCCTTGTTTAAATTTTTTGTGGGGTGTTCAGTTGGGACTTGGGGTCAAAAGAGCTTTGACAATATATCCATACGGTAACTGCTGTGGGAATCTCTTGGTTTCCCCCTCAAAATGAATTTTTAAAACCTAAAGGGCCCTTTAAGTCGTACTGTGGGAAAGTTTTATTTTTTGTCTAAAACAATTAAATGAAACAAAAGCCAAAAAAATTTTTAGGGTGAACCCCCATCAAAAAAATGTGTTTAAAGGGAATGCACCCCAGGGGCCCTTTGACACCCATTTTTAGTTTGAAAAAGATGTACCTGCTGTTCAAAAGTTAGTTATGACCTGCTTCCTAGCATCCCCTCTCTTCTTAAAGGGGCCCCCCTCAGGTAAATTTAAGGTTGGGGGGTAACTTAGGGATAAACCCCCATGAAAGGGTTTTTTTCCCCGCGGGGTTTTTTTTTCCAAACCCGCGGCCCGGCCCCGGGTGCTAACAATTTTTCCGTCCGGTTTTCCAAGGGGGTTCAGGTCGGGGAGAAAGAGTGGTTTCTCCATTTAAAGGTTTCCCCCAGTCCCCCCAAACTAATAGGGGAACCTCAATGTATGGGCTTTGTCGCCCCACAAAATGAATTAGCCCTGTTTTGTTCAGGGCAGGGGAAACAAGACTGGTTTAAAAATAAAGGTTATTCCAGTAGAGGGCGTCACTGTTCATTCAAAGTTTTGGAAACATTTCTGTATTGACAAGACCCCGGCCCACACTGTAACACCTCCACCCCCGGGAAAGGTGGTCGGGTGAAAAACAGGGCTGATGACAGCGCTCTTTTTGGATTTCTAAAGCATTTTTGGTGGCCATTTTTTCCCTGCTCAAGTAAATCACTTTCACTTTTTGAACATAAAGTAAAATCGGGTGCCTCGTCCAACGAAGATCCTCCCTGGCCCTTGTTTGACGATGATCCCTGTGGTTTGGTGGTTTTAGTCAGGTACCCTTTCCCAATCATCTAGCACACAGACCACGTGATGTAAAGGGTTACGAAGGGCCCGAGGTGCATTTTTGGTTGCCTCTCACCCCCTTAAATGTGTCGGGAGTGTGTGACATTCAAACCCCGATTCCACAGGGCTTGGTTAAAATGAAGAGTCATCAGTGGTGAGGGAACCCCACGGGAAACGTCCATTTTTTGGGCCTTTCTGTGACTTTTTGGTCTCTTTTGAAACCCTTTATCCCAACCGCTGGGTCATCTTTTAAACATGCTAAGTTAAATTGGCCACTTCTGTCAAAAAAAGAAAACTTTCCTGCTTGAAGTCGCAAGGGGCAAGGGATGTTTTTTTGATCAATTGAAAGGGTGTTGCCCTTGGTGTGGGTGATGTCAAAATGTGAACAGCAGGATAAGGGGGAAACGGGTTTATACCCCCTTTAAAAAAGGGTATCCCCTAAATCTTTTGGGGCCCAAACGGGGAATCAAAACCCCTGTTGTGAAATTTTTTTTTTTTTGCATTGTTTGAGATCACAAATTGTGCAAAAAGTACGGGAAACATGAACAAATTTGGACGTGTAAAATTTTAAAGGGGGAAAAGGGTTTTTCCCCAAATTTGGTATTTAAAAAAAAATTTTAAAAATTTGTGTTCTCCTGTAGTTTTTAAAACCAAAAACCAAATATTCTTAATTTTTTTGGAGAAAAAGCAAAAAATTTTAGGTGATCCCTTTTTGAGGAAAAACTTTAGTTTTTTGATTGGGAAAACTTTCGAGAGTACTAATACTCACAAAAACTTTTCCATGAAATTTTACTCAGCCTCTAAAAAATAACTTGAAAGCTTTTTCTCTTCTTTCTATTTTTTTATGGCCCAAAATGGTACAAAAATTTTACCCAATAGGAGCCCTTTTTTTGAGTAGTGTATTTTTATATATATTTTTATATATTTTGGCCGCAACCCCGCCAAATGGCACCCGGTTCGCATAGGTTTTTTTTTCAGAAAAGTTTTTTGTGCGAAACCCTACTTTTAAAAGGGGGGTCGGGTTTACCCTGGTGAAGGGCCCGGGTTTGGGGTCTATTGGAGGTAAAGGGTAGCGTAGGGCCCCCCGGGCCGGGAAACAATTGTAAGGTTCTGGGTGGCTTTAAAAAATTTTTTTTTTTTTTATCAAAAATATGTGAACCAAGAATCTCAAAGTTTTTTTAGTGTATGTTAAAACACAATAAGCTAAACACAAAACCCACAGGGCATACTTTGAGATTAGTTGGAGAGAAGATCAGACACAAGGTCAGGACATTTTGCTGAAAGAGTAGTAGATGCTTGGAACAAACTTCCAGTAAATTTGGCTGAAAAATCAACAGTAAGTAAATGGAAACCTGCTTGGAATAAAGATATATCTATCCTCAAATGAAAATAAAAATGAGGTAATAAATGCAGACTAAATGGACTATGTGGTCTTTTTTGTGAATCTTCTTTCTCATATCACACTCCCTCCCGTTGCTTTCCTCCTTCTCTTAGTGCATCTTGGTGGCTTCTGTTTCCCTGGTACACTGGTTGTCCTTCCATGGTTTAGGTACTGCAGGTCCTGTCCAAAGCATAGTGGTCACAAGCCACAAGACCTGTTGGTTTGGAGATGCTCTGACCATTCATCTACCTATCAAAATTTGACCCCTCTCAAAACAGGTAGACAGGCTGGGAGAGACTCGATAAGGTCCTTGTTGTCCACCCTTGCCGGTCGTCTAGCATACAGACCACGCTGAAGTAAAAGGTTAGGAATGGTCTGATGTCACGCGTTGTGCCTCTCACCTCCCTTAAATGTGCTTGGATTTGTGAGCCATCATCCGGTTCTGCAGGTCATTGGTTACAATGAAGCGGTCATTAGTGCGTGATGGACCCAAAGGACGTCCACTTCTTTGCCTTTCTGGGACTCTTCCAGTCTCTATGTATCTGATACAACCTGCTGATGACACTCTGTGACATTCTAAGCTCAGTGGCCACTTCCATCTGAAAGCATCCTGCAATGGCGAGTTACTGATGATCAATTGTAAGGTGTTGCCTTGGTCTCATGCTATCAAAATGGGAACAGCAGGATGAGGAGGACTGTTTAAATTCCAATTCAAATTAATCCCCTAAATTTATTGAGTGATTCAGTGATCAAACACCTGTTGTGAATTTTGCCATTAAACTCCTTATTAGAGTTCAGCAAGTTGTGCAAAAAGTACTGAAGCATTGAACAGTTGGACATGTGCATCTATGGAGAAGAGTTTGTCTCATTTAGTGCATTTGAAAAAAAAAAAAAAATTCTAGAAATTTTGTGTTCATCCTGAAATTTCAACCAAAAGCCAAATATCCCTCACTTTTTGTGAGTAATGTATGATGTTGTATGGTTATGTGTCAATGATCAGTTGCCAGATTTACAGCGGGTACAGAAAGTGTTCAGACACTTTTAGATTTTTCACTCTTTCTTTCATTGCAGCCATTTGGTAAGATCTAAAAAGTTCATTTTTTGGTTCATTAATGTACACTCTGCCCCCCCATCTTGAAAGGAAAAAAAAAAGTAGATATTTTTTCAAATTTATTAAACAAGAAAAACTGAAATATCACATGGTCTTAAGTATTCAGGCCCTTTGCTCAGTATTGAGTAGAAGCACCTTTTTATATAGTACAGCAATGAGTCTTCTTGGGAATGATGCAACAAGTTTTTCACACCTGCATTTGGGGATCCTCTGCCGTTCTTCCTTGCAGATCCTCTCCAGTTCCCTCAGGTTGGATGGTGAACGTTGGTGGACGCCATTTTCAAGTCTCTCCAGAGATGCTGTCAGGGCTCTGGCTGGGCCGGTCAGGAATGGTCACAGAGGTGTTCTGAAGCCTCTGCCTTGTTATTTTAGCTGTGTGCTTAGGGTCATTGTCTTGTTGGAAGAAGAACCTTCGGCCCAGTCTGAGGTCCAGAGCGTCTGGAAGAGGTTTTCATCCAGGATATCTCTGTACTTGGCCACATTCATCTTCCTTTAATTGCAACCAGTCGTCCTGTCCCTGCCCCATAGCACGATACTGCTACCACCATGTGTCACTGTTGGGATTGTATTGGCCAGGTGATGAGCAGGGCCTGGTTTTCTCCATCGCTTACAATTAACACCAAAAAGTTCAATCTTCACCCATGCCAGAAATCTTTTTCCTCATAGTCTGGGGTCCCTTTATGGGTTTTTTGCAAAGTCTGCGACTTTTCTAGTCTTGCACTGAGGGGAGGCTTTTCCCTTGAAATTTCCTGTGTTTGCACTGAGGGAGGCTTCCGTTGCACTTTCCCATTCTTGAATGAGGAGAGGCTTCCGTCTGTGGGGTTTATTGCTTGCATGGGAGAGGCTTCGTCTGCGGCTTTATATGTCTTGATGGGAGGGTTCCGTCTGTGGCTTTATATGTTTGACTGAGGGGAGGCTTCCGTCTTGGCTTTTAATGTCTTACACTGGGAGAGGCTCCGTCTGCGGCTTCTTATGTCTTGCACTGGGAGAGGCGTTCCGTCTGCGGCTTTCCTATGTCTTACACTGAGGAGAGGCTTCCATCTGCGGCTTTCATATGTCTTGCACTGAGGAGAAGCTTATGTCTGCGGCTTTCATATGTCTTGCACTGACGAGAGGCTTCCGTCTGCGGCTTTCATATGTCTTGCACTGAGGAGAGGCTTCAGTCTGCAGCTTTCCTATGTCCTGCACTGAGGAGAGGCTGCCATCTGCAACTTTCATATGTCTTGCACTGAGGAGAGGCTTCCGTCTGCGGCTTTCATGTGTCTTGCACTGAGGAGAGGCTTCCTTCTGCGGCTTTCATATGTCTTGCACTGAGGAGAGGCTTCCGTCTGCGGCTTTCTATGTCTTGCACTGAGGAGAGGCTTCCGTCTGCGGCTTTCATATGTCTTGCACTGAGGAGAGGCTGCCGTCTGCAGCTTCTATGTCCTGCTGAGGAGAGGCTTCCGTCTGCGCTTTCTATGTCTTGCACAGAGGAGAGGCTTCTGTCTGCGGCTTTCATGTGTCTTGCACTGAGGAGAGGCTTCCGTCTGCGGCTTTCATAGTTTGCACGAGAGGCTCTGTGCGCACTGCCATAAAGCCCCGACTGTGGAGGCTGCAGTGACAGTTGACTTTGTGGAACTTTCTCCTATCTCCCTACCTGCATCTTGAGCTCAGCCACAGTGATCTTGGGGTTCTTCTTTACCTCTCTCACCAAGGCTCTTCTCCCACAATTGCTTAGTTTGGCTGGACGGCCGGGTCAAGGAAGAGTTGTGGTCGTCCCAAACTTCTTCCATTTAAGGATTATGGAGGCCACTGTGCTCTTAGGAACCTTGAGTGCTGCAGAAATTCTTTTGTAACCTTGGCCAGATCTGTGTCTTGCCACAATTGTGTCACTGAGCTCCTTGGGCAGTGCCTTAGACCTCATGATTCTCATGTGCTCTGACATGCACTGTGATCTGTTAGGTCTTATATAGACAGGTGTGTGCCTTTCCTAATCAAGTCCAATCAGTTTAATTAAACACAGCTGGACTCCAATGAAGGAGTAGAACCATCTCAAGGAGGATCAGAAGGAAATGGACAGCATGTGAGTTAAATATGAATGTCACAGCAAAGGGTCTGAATACTTATGACCATGTGATATTTCAGTTTTTCTTTTTTAATAAAATTGCAAATATATCTACAGTTCTGTTTTTTTTCTTTCAAGCTGGGGGGAGGGGGCAGAGTGTACATTAATGAGCAAAAAAAATGAACTTTTTAGGTCTTACCAAATGGCTGCAATGAAAAAAGAGTGAACAATTTAAAGGGGTCTGAATACTTTCCGTACCCACTGTACATTGATATGTGATGTAAAATCAATATAAGAGTCTGGATTCCTCAGCAACTGTTTAACCCGATAACACCTTGTTTTTGATAAACACTGCGTGCCATGTAGCCACAGCGGCAGATCACAGAGCGCGCGTGTCTATGTGTATGATGTCTTTTTGACATTGAATGCCAACACCGATGAGGTTTACAGACAAAACAAAATACAAAACCACTAGCGTGACTTTTCCCCCTTTTAGACTGAATACGGCGGAGACATACTTCCGCCCACACCTTTGGTAAATTTCCATAATGCTGGTTGCTATAGCAACCAAAAAGTATTGCGCAATGTACCCTTTGTTTGCCTTGTTACGATTCTTTTAAATGCCTTGTTAGACGGGAGACCCAGACAGCTCGCACTGCGCTTCCACAGGATCTGCTCTACTCTGTATCAGGTTACCTAACACATCAACATCAGGAGGTTTTAGTTAGGCTAAGTTAACACGGCCCTGGACTAAAAGCACACTGAAAACCAAATCATAAGGCTCTGTCTACACTGCACAGAAAAACGTCCGTTTTTTTCAGCGTTTTTCGTTTTCTAAAAACGCTAGAAAAACGACTGTAATCATCTCCCATAGACTCTATTGTAAAACCCTCCTGCTGTCTACACTGAGCTTCTTTTTTCTGCTCGTTTTTTTACTGGTCATATTTTGCAACATGCTCTAAAAAACGGCAGAGCAGGGCAGAAAATTTACTACAGGAGTCTATGGAAAGCACCGGACGTCTTTTTGCGCATTTTTTGCCACGTTTTTTGCCGCGATTTTTCAATGTAAATCCTCTCAGAGACCCAAGTCCCACCTATAGTGGGTGTAACAAAGGTTATACATTATCAAATTTGCATACAAGTCTCTGATGAGTCCTTGTTTGTACCTTTTGTAATAAAATGATCATGCTTTGGCTGCTAACGATTTTTGCGCAATTCATATATTTTTCGCTAAAAATACGTTTTTTTTACGGATTTTGGCATCAGAATCCGTTTTTTTTTTATGGATTTTGGCGCCAGAATCCGTTTTTTTTTTATGGAATTTGGTGCTAAAATCCTTTTCTTGACATATTTTGGCGCTAATAAAGTTCTCGCTTCTGACGCCAAAAATACGTTTTTTTACGGATTTTGGCGCAAGAATCCATTTTTTACGGATTTTGATGCTAAAATCCTCTTCTTAACGTATTTTTGCGCTAATAAATTTATCTCACTTCTGATGCCAAAAATTTGTTTTTACAAATTTTGGCCCAAGAATCAGTTTTTTTACAGATTTTGGCACTAAAATACTTTTCTCAACATATTTTGGCGCTAATAAAGTTCTCTCACGTCTGACGCTAAAAAAAAGTTTTTTTAAGGATGTTTTTTTAGCTAAAATACATTTATTAAAATTATTAGCGGCACAATATGTTTAGAAAAGGATTTTCGCGCCAAAATCCGTAAAGAAAAATGGATTCTTGCACAAAAACCGTAAAAAAAAATGTATTTTTGGCGTCAGAAGCGAGAAAACTTTATTAGCGCCAAAATCTTTAAAGAAAAGTATTTTAGTGCCAAAACAGATTCTGGCACCAAAATCCGTAAAAAAAAACGGATTCTGCCGTCAAAATCCGTAAAAAAAAGTATTTTTTACATCAGAAGGGAGAACTTTATTAGTGTCAAAATCCGTAACATTACGTATTTTAGCACCAAAATCCGTTAAAAAATTTACTATAGGGCCAAAATCCATAAAAAAAACTATTTCTGGCAACAAACGCGAGATAACTTTATTAGCGCCCAAATCCGTAAAAATGCAGATCTTAGCACCAAAATCCGTTCAAAAAATTATTTTTGGCGATAAATGCAAAATAACTTTATTAGTGCCAAAAGCTGTAAAAATGTAGATCTTAGCACCAAAATCCGTAAAAAAAAAAATGGACTTTAGGGCCAAAATCCGTAAAAAAACGTATTTTTGGCGACAAACGCAAGATAACTTTATTAGCGCTAAAATCCATAAAATGACTACAAGATCACATATAAATACAAAGATGTGATTTATTTACACTTTTGTAGGGTGGAGTTACATCCAATGGCTTAATTTCTGCAGACATTAAAAAACAGGCTTAAAGACCAGCAAAAAACGCTTGAAAAAAACGCAAATCGCAGCAAAAAACGGCTGGCAGTGGACAGAAAACTCTGTTTCATGAATGTTTTTAGTAATTCATTTTCAGGTTCGTTTTTTGTCGTTTTTTGTCCACTGCAGGTGAGACATAGCCTAAGACTGAGGTTTTTGCAAAAACAGCTCAAGAAACAACAGTTTTGTGTTTTTGGTGCTTTTTTTTTTTTTTTTTGAATAAATGCACAGCAAAACTTCCAGCGGTTTACATAGACTCTAATGGTAAATTTTCTGTCCTGCTCTGGCATTTTTTTGCAACATGTTACAAAATACAACCAGCAGCAAAAATGAGCAGAAAAAAAGTAATTTTTTCAGTGGTTGTAGAAAACGAAAAACGCTGAAAAAGCGGCTGAATATGTCCCCACAGCAAGGTTTATTGGTCGGTTTTCAGACAGTTTGCAGTTTTAGAAACCATCTGAAAACTGATAAACAACGCTCCTCCATAGACTTTAATAGAAAATCTGTTTAGCAGTCCTCAATAAACATATTTTCTGCCAGACAGTGTCTCACAGTGCCGGCGCTCCGTAAAACTCAGAACATGTTCATTCTTCTGCTAGGTTTCCAGACAGAAAATTTACTTTGAAGTCAATGAAAACCGAGCAGAAAGTGAATAAACGGTTTTTGTCCAGGGTTTTGGGCGGTTTGCGTTTGTGTATGTATGTGTATGTGTGTGTTTATATATATATATATATATATATATATATATATGTGTGTGTATATATATGTGTGTGTGTATATTATATATATATATATATATATACACACACACATATATGTATATATAGGTGGTGTGTGTATATATACATATGTGTATATATGTTTATATATGTGTATATCTATATATACAGTATATATATATACACACATACACACACAGACACACATACTGTACATATATATGTACACAAACAAAAATGTCACAATTTTTTCACTGTAATACATGGTGAATGCTCAAAATAAGTGTAAGAACTGCACAAAAACCTGACTTTTGCTGAAGTCAAAACCAAGCACATTTTGTCCTTTGCCGTGTGAACGCACCCTTCCAGTCAGACACTGTAAGGGCAAGTTCACACCCTACCAGGGGCTGCAGATTTGAACATGGAAACTCTGCTGCACATTACATTACTAGGCAAGTGGATGACATTTTAACCCCTTAGTCACTGCCAAAACACCTTTTAAAGGCGGGACAACATAAATTGAGACACGTCCCATGTCAGGGGAAGCAAGGGCTTCTCTGTTTAATGACAGACGGGCTTCTGCTCCAATGGCCAGTGTCGCCGAAAAGAGATCAACATGGTTCTTAGAGGAAGGGACTTGCAATTGTGAGGTGCCGGTGGGTTTCTATGGCAGCTGAGGGCCCTAACAAAGCTTAATAGGATGCCTGTCAGCTTTACATGTAAGTAGTGCAATGTATTATTTAAGCAACCGCATGTTTAAGCCCCCTAGTGGGACTAAAGAAAATAGTGAGGAATGAATATATACACATGCTGACCCACCTACATACATTTTTTTTTTAATAGTCTAATTTCTCTAGTTACAAGGACATTTTTTTAAAATTGATTTACTTTATGTCCCACAATAAACAGCATAGAAAAATAAAAAAAGAAAAAGTAAAAAAATATATATATTCTTTGGTTTACATGCTTCACTTTCGATTTCATTTCTTGGAATAAAAAAGTGAAATAAACCCCTAAAACGGGTGTAAAACGGGTGGGGAAAAAAGTTGTAAGTTATTTGCACCTCAACATGGATAGAGAAAAAAAAATTAACATTTATTTTGCAAAAAAACAAAAAAAAAATGCCATAAACTGCAGGGAAAAACAAAAAAAAAATAAATCTTTCACCTAGGGGTTAACAAAATAAAACACGCTGTAGAAATCAGCCTGTGGTGAGGATTTCTAAATCCACAGCAGGTAAGTGTACATCCACACGACAGAGGACAAAATACTTGTCGGATCCTGAATTTTAAAACCGTCAAGTTTTTGAACAGTGTTTCTGTTTTCGCCGCAGTGTTCAGATTCGGGTTTTCACTAGTTTTTTTGCATCATAGAGCTCTACTGATATTTTGGACGTGGATCAGCGCCAAACACCACGCATGAGGCTATATGGACATTTTTTGCCATTTCAGAGTGAAATCCATTAGAAGAATGAACACGTTCCAAGCTTTTTTTTAAGTCCGACCTCAGAAAAACCAAGTCGTCTGGACTACAACTCAGATTTACAGGGAAGGCATTACAGTTGTCTTTTGACAATCCGAATCCACGATACAAACCGACTAGAAATCCTTGCTGTGTAGGCGAACCTTACGTGTTGTGAGATGTACAGGGATTTGTTGCAGATTTTCCTCATTGCTTTCAATGAGGAAGGAGAATACCACTAACAAATCCTAGTGTGGACTGTGCTGTGGATGAACAGCAATCTGCTGATACACATCATGGTTTAAAACAAAACAATATGTAATGTCCTCACCTACCCAGGTTTCCACTCACCTGGGGAAGGGGGAAAAAAAAAAAATTTATATATATATATATATATATATATATATATATATATATATATAGTTAGTTACATAGTTTGTAGGGCCAAAAAAAGACAGACATCCATCCAGTTCAGCCTTATAGAGGAAGGCAAAAACCCCCATGAGGTAGAAGCCAATTGTCCTCATTTTAGGGGAAAAAATTCCTTCCCGACTCCAATCTGGCAATCAGAATAAATACCCGGACCCTTCTCCAGAATTCTGGTCACTATAACTTGTTATATTATTACATCTAGAAATGTATCCAGACCCTTTTTGGTCTCGGTTATTGAATTCACCAGGACGAGTTCCTCTGGCAGAGAATTCCATAGTCTCACTGCTCTTACAGTAAAGAATCCCTTTCTATGTTTATGTAGAAATCTTCTTTCCTCTTGGCGTAGATGACGCCCCATCGTTCTAGCTACAGTCCTGAGTATAAATAGATCCTAGGAGAGATTTCTATATTGACCTTTAATGTATTTAAACATATTTATTATGTCCCCCCGAAGCCGTCTTTTGTCTAAACTAAATAACCCTAGTCTTTCTGGGTATTGTAGTACACCCAGTCCTTTTATTATTTGTGTTGCCCGCCTTTGTACCTGTTCAAGCTCTACAATGTCTTTCCTGTGCACTGGTGCCCAAAACTGTACACAATATTCCATGTGTGGTCTAACCAGTGACTTGTATAATGGGAGAATAATGTTCTTATCATGTGTCTATGCCCCTTTTAATACACCCCATGATCCTGTTTGCCTTGGCTGCTGCTGCCCGACTCTGGCTGCTACAGTTTACTGTCCACCAGGATTCCCAAGTCCTTCTCCAGTCACTTTTACCCAGCGGTTTTCCATTTAACATGTAGTCATGTAATGGATTTTTCCTCCCCATGTGCATAACCTTGCATTTATCTGTATTAAACCTCATCTGCCAAAGCCTCCAACTTACCCAGATCCCTTTGTAATAAAATATTGCCCTCTATTGTGTTGATTACTTTACAGAGCTTCGTATCATCTGCAAAGATCGATATTCTACTGTGCAATCCCTATGTAAGATCGTAAAGGAATATAATAGAGAATAGGACCCAATACTGACCCTTGTGGTACCAACTAGTAACAGGAATCCAGCCTGAATATGTACCATTAATCACCACCCTTTGTTTTCCATCACTGAGCCAGTTTCTTACCCACTTGCACACATTTTCCCCCAGTCCAAGCATTCTCATTTTACTTAACCAACCTTTTATGTGGCACCGTATCAAATGCTTTAGAAAAATCTAGATATATGACATCCAGTGCCTCAACCCCATCCAGTCTAGAAACTCCTTATAGAAGCTGATGAGATTAGTTTGAGAAGACCAATCCTTCATCAAAGCCCTGCTGGAACGGAGTTACACACATATATTTTAATAATTATATACACACACATACGGGACTATATTTTGCTCGCCCTTACGGTATATCTTCAGGCTCCTTTCAAAAATGTCTCTACATTCAGAGCCCCCAACATCCAAGTTCCCCAAAAGGTATTCAATATCAGAATGTTTGTGTAAAAGCAAAACTTTAGATTTTGTGCAGTTTTTATAATGGGGGGGGGGAGTTTTTCTTTCATACAAACATCCTGATAATGTGTCCTCTACCCACCTGGCTTAAACTCTGATGACTTGTTGACACTTTATCATTGCATCCCATGAATGTCAAAAAACACACCAAATAAAACCTGTCTAGGCTTCGCCTTTGACAAGTCAATGTTTAGAATTGGTAGCCAGATCACCAATAAAAGTTCATAGCCATTTTTTGTTATGGTCTTGTGTTAATAGGCCACTTGTCTATTGAACACATAACTACTGGCCAAGGGCAATAAGCTACTGCCAGACTGAAAGGATTGGAAGAGTTAAAAGCAAAGTCCCCCCTTCAACAAACCCCTCCCCTTCAGCATCTGCCGCTGAGGATCAGAACTCCCCCCTACCTTACCCACTTTAGCTTGTTGGCCCTTCCCCATTAAATGGGTTGTCTTGGTATACTGATTCATCTAAACCACAGGTGTCAAACTGCGGCCCTCCAGCTGTTGGGAAACTACAACTCCCAGCATGTCCACTTTTATAAATTATACAATTGCTTGTTGGGAGTTGTAGTTTCCCAACAGCTAGAGGGCCACAGTTTGACACCCCTGATCTAAACTCAGTCCTGCTTTCATTTTGAATTCAGGGGCATTTATGGGCTTCTACTAGAACAGGTCTGTAGCTATAGCAACCCGAGGAGCTGATGCAGCGCATACAAGAGGGGATATCTAGCAATAGGTTGGAGACTGTTAATGGACACACATTACAAAGTGACTTGTTTTTGCGAAATCTTTAACATAAAAAGCAATCCCTGTAGTGAGACAACCCCTTTAAATGCATGGGTTCAGTTGCCATTCATCTAATTCATATCACCATTTGTATTAAATAGGTCCTCACCTCAACTCCCCGTCCATCATGACCATACACAGAACATTCATACCCCATTAGAAATAAACACACAACCTCATCCGTTCAACCCCAAAAACATAGGAAAACAATACAAAGAAGCAAATTTCTTTACCAAAAATCAGTCAGTTCCAATTGACTTGTTTTATTTGCATCAGTTATGGTGATACAGTGTTCATGTGATTGGCAGATGTTCAACAAAAAAAGATCATTCATTATACTTACCAGGTTTAGTTTTGGTTTTACTGCTGTTTATTTAAATCTGCAATTTTTCGGGATTACAAACACATACAGTATTACGGTCAGCCAATTACATCAAGATGCCAGGCTATATCATCTGTGCATCCTAGACCTCAAGAAAAAATGTACAGTTCTCTTTTCTTTTTAACAGAATGCACAGAAAATAAAGTGTCAGTTTACAAGCCAAAAAGACTTCCACTTATTATGGTCCTTTTCATGAAAAAGATAAAGAAACAAAAACCTTTATATAAACAGTTTATTTTAATCTAAACAGCAACACAGACAAAACGCCATATAAACACAAAAGGAAGTGATGCAGAAGCAAGAGGCTGACGGAAAATCGGAGGCTCGAGGTTGCAGTGACAAAGCAACCTACGTTTCTGAGAGACCTAAAAAGAAAAAAAATTTAGGGGAGGGGAGGGGGTAGAAGTCATGACATTGGTGTTTAATACAGCCAGCTAGAGGCTAGATATAGTTCTAAACATTGTTTTTTTTATTATTTTTAAGCATGCCTGCATCGGATAGCAAAGAGAAAAAAACACAAAAAAAAAACAAAAAAAAAAACTATAGATTACTAGTGGATTTATAGAAGTATAAAAGTTTATAATTTTACAGCAGTTGAAATACTGACATCAATATTAAAATAAAAGCAAGTTTTACATAACAATCAAAAATACAAAAGACCGAAGGAAGAGACCCTGTATGGAAAAACGGGGGGGATATTCAGCAAATTTAGAACTCTATACAAGTGGCGAAAAATGAGAAAAAAAAAAAATGGCACACATACGACCCCCTCCCCTAAGTGACTTATTTGTATTTAGCGTCATTCAATTTTGCAAAAAGATTTGTTTTTGTAAACAAGTTCTTGCCAAACCAATCCCTTCCTTTTTTTAGTTTTTTTTTTTTTTTTTTTCTTATTTATTGTAAGATGCCACATTGTCGAAGCTTATGATGGTGCAAACTTCTTGGCTTGTGCTCTGACTCTTTTTTCATATTCAACTCTGTTTTGGCTGGAGGAAGAGAAAAAAAAAAAAAAAAGTGATAAGCAGAGAATAAATGCAAAATACTAAAAGACGGATCAGTCACAAAAACAGGTGGAGCAGAATTTATTACCAGATGACCTATGGCACTGTTCAGATGAAGTCTTACACAAAAGGCTGCTTTACAGTGGTGTTCCCACCATAGACCGATGGCATATTGATAGGAATGGGCCACAGAAGTGTCAGAACAGAATGGAGAGTCTTACGCAAGCCTAAGGCTCTGTCTACACTGCACAGAAAAACGTCAGTTTTTTCAGCGTTTTTCGTTTTCTAAAAACGCTGGAAAAACGACTGTAATGATCTCCCATAGACTTCTATTGTAAAAACGTCCCGTCTCCACTGAGCTTCTTTCTGCTCTTTTTTTTTTTACTGGTCGTATTTTGCAACATGTTCTAAAAAACGCCAGAGCCGGGCAGAAAATTTACTACAGTAGTCTATGGAAAGCGCCATGTCCCACCTATAGTGGGTGTTAAAGGGTATATAGTATCAAATCTGCATACAAGTGTCTGATGTGTCCTTGTTTGTACTGTTCGTAATAAAATGATCATGCTTTGGTCGCTAACTATTTTTGCGCAATTCATATTTTTTTGCTAAAAATACGGTTTTTAAAGTTTTGGCGTTAGAATGTTTTTGGTTTTTTTTTTACGGATTTTGATGTCAAACTCCTTTTCTTAACATTTTGGTGCTAATAAAGTTCTCGCTTCTGATGCTAAAAATACTTTTTTTTTTTTTTTTTTAACAGATTTTGGCGTTAAAATCCTTAAAAACAGATTTTTTTGCGGCAAAAGCAAGTTAGCGCCAACATCCGTAAAAACGTATTTTAGCGTCAAAATCCATTAAAAAAAAAAAACACATTTTTTGGCGACAAACGCGAGAACTTTATTTGCGCCAAAATTCGTAAAAATATGGGTTTTAGCACCAAAATCCGTAAAAAAAAAAAGAAAAAAAAAAAAAAAAGAAGACTTTAGAGTCAAAAATCCGTAAAAAAAAACCAAACTTATTTTTGCCGACAAAAGCAAGATGACTATTAGCGCCAAAATGTGTAAAACGACTACTAGATTACATAAAGATGCAATAATTTGCTTTACATGCCCTTTTGTAGGGCGGAGTTACATCCAATGGCTTAATTGATGCATATGTTAAAAAACAGACTTGGAGACAAGAAAAAAAACACAAATCGCTGCAAAAAAAACGTTTTTTTCAGCTGCTTTTGACAGGCAGAGGACAGAAAACGCAGTTTCATGAATGTTTTTAGTAATTCATTTTCAGGTCGTTTTTTGTCCACTGTAGGGGAGACAGAGCCTAAAAGACTCACCATTCTGTTCATCTGAAGTACACAAGGTCCATGTAACATGCACAGAATCGTGCCAATAGAGCTGACCAGTGCTGCCGAGCGACGTTTCAGAAGGCAAACTTCCTTTCTCAAGCTACCTTCCCGAAACGGCGCTCAGCTCTATTGGCACGATTCTGTGAATGTTACTTCAGATGAAGACATTTCTACTACCAGGTTTTTATGATGTTGTTCTATAGCAGAGAAATGTGTATTGTACACTGTATACACATAATACACTGCTGCACATAAGTAAAGAAAGTTTATGGTACAATTTGCCTTCATTTCTATATTGCCCAGTTACTGTACTGCGGATTTGCAGAGGTTGTCCGCTTCGGAGGCTATGCCTTAAAGTTTATATTATTGATAACATCAATAACTTTTCAATTGAAAATCAACAGCATATGTCAAAGTCTATAGTGGGAACGCCTCTTTATGCAATTCACCAAAACACTAAACATGGATGTTGCTTCTTCCACAAACAAACGTCACTATACTGAACAGGACTACCTACAATGCTTCTTTTAAGGGCTTGTTCACACGGCGTTTTGGATCCTTTTTACGGATCCGTTTTTCGCACTTGAAAAGCGCATCCGGAAAGCGGATCCGCAAAACGCAGCATTGGATACTTTATTTTGATCCGTTTTGAATGCTTTTTCACATGCGTTTTACGCATCCGCTTTTCGGATGCGTTTTCTGAAGAGGGGGCTCTCTCTGTCTCAAATCTGTCTCCGCCCCCGGCTCCCATTCATTGTATCTGTCTGCTCCCATTCATTGTATGTTCTCCCGCCCCTGCCTCCCATTCATTGTATTGTCTGCTCCCATTCATTGTATGTCTCCCGCCCCCGCCTCCCATTCATTGTATTTGTCTGCTCCCATTCATTGTATGTCTCCCGCCCCTGCCTCCCATTCATTGTATTTGTCTGCTCCCATTCATTGTATGTCTCCCGCCCCTGCCTCCCATTCATTGTATTTGTCTGCTCCCATTCATTGTATGTCTCCCCCCCGCCTCCCATTCATTGTATTTGTCTGCTCCCATTCATTGTATGTCTCCCGCCCCCGCCTCCCATTCATTGTATGTCTCCCGCCCCCGCCTCCCATTCATTGTATGTCTCCCGCCCCCGCCTCCCATTCATTGTATGTCTCCCGCCCCCAGCTCCCATTCATTGTTTGTCTCTGCCCCCGGCTCCTCCGCTGTCACCGCCGCCGCTCGCCTCCTCCGCTATCACCGCCGCCGAACGCCTCCTCCGCCGCCGCACACCTGCCGCCACCGCCGCTCACCTGCCGCCGCCGCACATCTGCCGTCGCCGCCGCCGCTCACCTGCGCTGCCGCCGCCCACCGCTCACCTGCGCTGCCGCCGCCGCTCACCTGCGCTGCCGCCGCCGCCCACCGCTCACCTGCGCTGCCGCCGCCGCCCACCGCTCACCTGCGCTGCCGCCGCCGCCCACCGCTCACCTGCGCTGCCGCCGCCGCCCACCGCTCACCTGCGCTGCCGCCCACCGCTCACCTGCGCTGCCCGCGCCGCCCACCCGCTCACCTGTGCTGCCGCCACTCACCTGCGCTGCCGCCGCCGCTCACCTGCGCTGCCGCCGCCGCTCACCTGCGCTCCTGCTGCCTCTCCAGCGATCCCCGTCCAGTCTCCCAGTGCGCTTTTCGCATCCGCTTTCAGGATGCAAAGCGCAGCTGTTACGTACCAGGAGTGTGGAGCGCTTTTGGACAAGTGCCAAAAGCGGACTCCATTATCTCCTATGGGCTTTCAGTTGCGTAAAACGCAATAAGAATTGACATGTCAATTCTTAAAGCGGATGCGAAAAGCGCAGTGCAGAAGAGCTCTCAAAAGCGCATCGCTGATCTCCCGTGGGAACCGCGATGCGCTTTTGCCATTCAACTCCATGTTAATCACACTGACAATTGTTAGATCCGTTTTGCGGATCCGTAAAACGGATCCGTAAAACGGATCACAAAAACGCCGTGTGAACAAGCCCTAAGGGGTTTTCTGGAAGTTTAAAAAGGTTTTCTCCAAGTTAGACCTCTATTACTTATCCACAGGACCGACTGGTGGCCCAACTGCTAATATCCCCACTAATCATGAGAATAGGCGCCTGCATGTCCAGCTGCACACGCGTACTGCCGCCCCACTCATGTCTATGCAGCCAAAATAAAGCGGAGCCCTCTATGCTTGTCAATAGGTGATAAATGTAACCGGAGACAAGCCCTGAAAGCGTATGTGCAGTACGCACCGCAATATGCCGTGTGTTCTGGGAGTCGCACTGATCAGCACAAATTCCCAAAACATGGGGTGGTCGCGCCTGTCAGCCAGCCCCATCCACATGCATTGTCAGCAACGCATAATCGCCACGAACAATTGACAGGTCACGTATTGTACGCACGGTCGAACCACCCATAATCCACTGCTCTTTAAGAGCTATGGATTACCGTAATTGCGCATTTTGTGTATAATGTGAAATGCGCGCCAAAATAAGCCGTGCGAACAGACCCGAATACTGAATGTTTATCCTTCAGATGGGCCATAAATAACAGATTGGTGCAGTTCCAATCCCCACTGGCCAATTAGATTTACTGTGTTTAAGGGGATGTTCACACAGCGTTTCTTATAAGTGCATTTGGATCCTTGTTTTGGACCCAAACACGCATCTAACCATGTGCAGTGTGATTTTTTTTTTTGTTGAACTGTATTTTTATTGAATTATTCAAAAAAAGCAGATAAACAAAACATTATGAGAATTGAATAAAGCATAATGTCCAATTTTGTTAAATCTCATAATACATATGTAGTGCAGTGTGATTTAAATTGCTTCCAAATGTAAAACCTGCATCTGTTCAGACGAGTGACCGCCGACGCGTTTTACATGCGTCTTGGAGCGGTTCAAAGAACTGTCATGTTAATTCTCGATCTGTTTCATGTAGCAGACGCACCATTTAGAACTATAGGGTGCGTGTCTGCTGCAGCAAAAACACATCCAAACACGCAGCACCTTTGAATCCTTAAGGGCGTTGTCACTTTTTGGTGTGGCTTCTCTGTCTTCATACTGCACTACAGTAAACTGCCTTCATAAACAGCAAGTGGCTTTCAACTTCCTACATTGCTTAGAAAGGTGTTGCAAGTGAGTAATCCATTATAGGGTTTGTAGAGTCCATAAGACCTGGGGTGCTTCGCACAGTGCGTATTTTTTTTTACTTCGACTATAGCACTGTAATTATACCATTGGAAAAAGAAGGTTTCTCCAGCTCCATATAGAATCAAAAATGTATTAAATATATAAAAATCAACCTACATGATGGTCGTCAAGACTGACACGTTTTAGATTTTAATAGCACCCTTAATCGTAGCTGACTAAAAATCATACCAAAAGACCAAATGCATACTCATATAGATTACCGATCCCCTAAACATGTGATCCAAAAATAGAGTATACTGTAAAAACTGGATCGGGGGGTGGGGTGATGGACAGGGACACCACACACCCTGAAGGCACTTGTGTCACTATTATGTACCATGCAAAAATGTTTTGAGGCACCGGACTGATTGAAATGTCACGGATTTTTGATATGAAACATGTTCATATACACGCCCCCCCTTAAATTGCTCTTGGTGCAACCCACATATATTGATTGAAAATCTGACAGTGTATAGTGTACACAACCGACCAGGTGTCACAATTGATGAGATCCTGAATTTTAAAGACAAAGTTGCCGCTACGGGACTTGAATGCTGTAACATGATTCGTAAATGCACACATGCCATGTGTCCTGTGAATGTGTTTCCCTATATAAACTAGGCAACAATACATGACCCAATGATTTACCCCTCCAAGAGATATAACGTTTGCCCTCTTTCACGATGTCAGCAGTAATGGGATCCTGATTAAGACGAGGCAAATTTTTATGGTGTTGCCTGAAGCGTCTTTCCTGTACAAATCTGTAGTTACCTTGTTGTCCCTAAGGCTATGTTCACACGGCTGATTTTGGGACAGATTTCAGTCCGTATTGCGCGCCGTACTGTGCGCAAATATGGCTGAAATCCGTCCCTGTTATTACAGAAATTCACAGTTCTCATAGAGAACTATGGATTCCGTCTCCTCTCCCCGCTCGCGAAATACGGCGGGTGGGGAGAAAGTGATACGCGCCGTGGACAATGAAAGTCAATAAGGCCGGCTCCCCCGCCCCCGTACACACGCTGTAATTGTGGGCGGAATCTGTCCCGCAATTACGGCGTCAATCAGCCGTGTGAACATAGCCTAAGGGCCCGTTCACACGGCTTATTTGCCGACGGATTGGCGCCGTATTCCGCGCCGGATTTGCGCTTCAATACGGCGCCAATCCGTCTGAGTAATTACGGTAATCCACTGCTCTCATAGAGAACAGTGGATTCCGTCGCTTCTCCCCGTCGGCAAATCCGCCGCGGGGGGAGAAAGTGACATGCACATTATTTACGGCGCGGACGCGCCGTAAACAATGCATTGTCTAGGGGGCCGGGAGCGCGCCCCCGCGCGCTCCGGCCCCGCATTCACGGCGGATTTGTGCGCTCAATACGGCGCACAAATCCGCCGTGAATAAGCCGTGTGAACACGGCCTAACAGTTAAGGTGATATCCAAAAAATTAACTGTCACCAATTTTCTCAATAAGCCTTCCTATAGATGCTATTGACATAAAATGCTCTCCAGATGTTGCTAACAATCCCCTTCCAATCCAAACAGGTAAATAAATCAAACCAAAGATGTCCATTAGTGAAGTGTAATGAGAAGTGACATAGGGACAAGTATTGAACCCGCTTCCCGAAAAAAATATTTAATACTTGGTACAAAAACCTTTGTTGGCGATGACAAGACGCCTCCTGCATGGAGAAAGTAGTAGGTTTTGTAACAATAAGACTGCAAAAGTCTTGCGACAGCTCGCTGGTTTTACCCATCATGAGACGTTTCTTGTGTAGCCCCTTAGTATGAGACACCTTTTTATAACCAATCGGTTGAACCAGCTGATGTTTTTCACTAAGTGGCAGGATTGCTTTTTAATTAGAGATATATTTTAGCTTGTGTCATGACTTTCCATGACTTTTTGCACCTCTCCATGTGTTCAATACTTTTTCCCCACGGTCATTTCCCATTATTACACATAACTTAATTTATGGACATATATCGTTGATCTCTTTGCCTGTGTGGATTCGATGGGTTGTTACCAACATCTGGTGAGAATTTCATATCAATAGCAACTTTAGAAATTTACGAAGTACTGACCAGTAAATTCTGTATGCATCTGCGTGAGCTGGATCTTGAATATTTGGTTCATTTAGAAGTTCTTGTATTACTAACAAGATCTGTGAAAAAGAGAAAGCATTAGCACCTGTACAATTGCCTGCTCCTCAACTAACAGCAGAGCAAAGCTTACCTGTTTAATTGTGATTGCTGGCCTCCAATCCTTGTCTTCTTCTAAGATAGACAGACACACTGTGCCTGAAGGATAGACATTTGGGTGGAATAGTGGAGGCTCAAATTTACCTGTAGAATAAGTAGCAAACAGATCAGTAATAGGTTTATAGCCGGAGCGAGGGCTCCATGACATCTTACGCAGGTCTGTCTTATCCATTGCGCACACTGAGCAGTTACCTGGGGGCCCCATGTAGTTGTAGGTATGTCCCACATTGGCACTACTTTTTTAATTTCATTGCACTTCCTCAGGATGCTATTGAGTACCCTCCTCCACCTATTCGTCTTGTAGGCTGCGAGGGGAGTTTAAATTTTTTTTTTCTGTTCCATTTGAAGGAGCCATAGTTAAAAATGGGGGCCTGACTCACCAAGGGCCCTGCGCATCTACCTAACCACTTTTGTATGTTTTTATATACTATACATTACTAATCTATATAGACCCCAGCAATGCCACTGGTCTGCGGCAGGAAGCTGGGCATGATTGGGAGTACTTGGGGGTTGTTCTAACACCAGTCCATGCTTTGGTCACGTACTTGGACAGAGCCCAGTACACGGCTTTGCCCAGGTATCCTTAATATTATGTGGTCACTGTAAAATATTGCCACTTCTACAACTAGAGACTTCAAGTTGCCTGGAGATACAGCCTTAACAGTTAGGCCTCGTTCACACGGCTTATTTCGGAACGGATTTGCCGCCGTATTTACAATCGTAAATCCGTTCCGAAATCAGCCTGAAATAAGTTGCAGGCCATTTAATATTGGTTTTAATGGGAAATACGTGTCGTCGTTCAGACGACATGCATTTCCGTGCCGTATTGCCGCCGCGGATTTGCGGCCGCAAAAACAATGTACATGTCAATTATTGGGCCGCATTTCGCGACGGATTTACACCATATAATGAATGGGGATTGTAAATCCGTCACTAAATACGTGCAACACTAAGTGACACTTATTCCCCACTTTTTTCTGAACGGATTTACGATCGGCAATCCTACTTAAATACGTTCTTAAATATGCCGTGTGAACATAGCCTTATAACTAATAGATTCAAAGCCTCTAAACAGAAGCTATCCTGCATTTATCATCTGAGGAATGGGCCTGGTCTTCTATGCAGGAATATACGCCAGCCACTCACATGCGTGGCTTTTATCTCTTCCTAGACTTGAAGCCTGAAGGAGGAACCTTTTAATTATATATTTTATGCCCCAAGATACAAAGCTGTGTGCACCACATGTAGTTTGCATGCAGAGTGCTATATTCTTTCCCAAAAGCATTGCTGGCTCTGTAATACAGCATACAAGGGAACAATCCCATGTACCTCTGTATACAGCCAGACAGAATGAGGTACAGAATAGGCTCAGATGTCTATAGGAATTAAATACTTACATTTCGGAGGCGAGGAGGGATAATCATCCTTAAAAAGCATTCGAAGTTTAAATAATCCTCCTTCCCATGGGGTCTGCAGAACACAAACATGATGAATCAACGAGGGTGCATGGCGATTAGGAATATTCACAATGACCTTACAGGAGTTCTTAGCTGGGGAACCTGACAGACGCTGTGAGGTCAGCATTGCTCCTGCTCGTATTTGGGCAAGGAGGAGGTCACAAGGGAATTTGCCTTCAGGGAATGCAGGGTTATTCTTGAAGTCTGCAGCTGATGAAAGAGGTTTTTCTCTTCATTTTCTTAAAGGGAATGTGTCACCAGAAAACGACCTATTGTACGCCATGTTTATTTTAAGCACATTTAAGAATTTGCGTTTGATTTTTTTTTTATATCAGTATCCCAAAGAAATTCCTGCAGTTCTCTCTTTGGCCACTAGGCCTAATCGTCTGACCCTTCCTATTCTGTAGAGAAAACTTTTCAGCGGTCTCCTCATTATCAGCACAGACAGGATTAGGGCTTGTTCGCACAGAGTTTACACTCCGTGTTACAAGCGCTTTTAGGATCCGTCTTGGGGTTCGCTCTGTCGGCCCCCAAGACAGATCTAGCAATTAGCAGTGAGATTATCACTGCTGTCTATGACGAACACTCAGCGGCGTTCCCATGAGGGATCGCCGCTGCGTGTTTCAAAAGCGCCGCTCGGCCCAGTCTTGAAAAGAATTGCATGTCACCACTATTGCACTATAATGAATACGGGTGTATCTGTAGTACACACTCACTCAGAAGTATGCATAGGGGTTAAAAAATATGTCTGCTGCAGCGGCGGCATTGCCTCATGTCACTTTTTGTAAGGGAGCGATCCGAATGGTGACATCAGGCAATCATTCGGACCCAGGTCTGCTCTAGAGACACTGACTGCTGCCAAGGGACGTCCCCACTACAGCTGTATTGAATCGGCAATCAGATAGACTGGGAGGATGTGGGTTGGAGGGAAACCGATAGAAAGATAAGGGTGTAGTAGTGGTATGGTATGGGGTGTGGGAACGTGGTAAGACAAACCTGAAGGTATGTTTATATACATTATATATTAAGCTCTTTTTATACCTGGGCAGACAAAACCCCTTGCACTTTAAATAAGAATCCGCACCTTCTACTTAGGTATTGTACATGGGCACCCAGCCTGGATACCCTATCTACGTGACTTAAGTGCCAACGGACTGTCAAGGCGGTATCCTGCATTCGTTGCAATCTTTGGATTTTACAAGAGACCCGTCCACGGTGTGCAGGGAGGAGTAGGTTTGGAATGGGTTCTCACGGTTGATAATATGCCCGCGAGCCGGGGTGATGACGCCTTTTCGCCATCAATAACGCTCGTGGTGGACGGCGCGTGGAGCACGGCAATCCTGCTTAGCCCCATAGACATTCATTACTTAACGACTGCATATTAGATGCTCATAGTAATTGACATGTCCACTTATCTCCCCCCGCCGGCCAGCGTAATTGGTCGAGCGGGGGGGTTAGAGGAAGACGTAACCCATAGGTTCTCTTACGAGACACTGTGGATTACCCGTAAATGATATCTCGCCCCGTATTTAGCGCAGTACGGTGCAAAGTACAGGGCGAGATATGTCCCAGTCATAGCCGTGTGAACATAACCTTTATGTACACCCCCAGGGTCTAGAGATGCTTAACGGAGGCTGCTAGAGGAAAGGATGTCAACGCAAGCGATTCTCAGCCTTACCCCTTTCTTGCCTGGAATCGCACATTCCCACTTCATCAGATGCATGGTGCCATCGGGGTTTTTCGTTGGTACTGCAACAAACCCCTTACAAAAAAGTAAAAATTAATCAAAAGTTAGAAAGTGATTTATTTACCAAATTCAGGGGGTAACAAATAAATGCATGAAACCTACAAAAGGATGGTCTTTTCTCCAGGCTTTCCTCTCCTGCGCGAGTCTGCTCAGGGCTATGCCAGACATAGTTCGGGTTCCTGCAATATAAACCTCAGCGTTACCATCTTATGTCACAAGAAGCAGCTATTATAAAGGTTGCACACGTCGGCGCCATCTAATGCCCAAGATGCCAACTGCAAGAGGCTGAGCACCGGAATGAGTAACATTATTAAGCAGAGATTGTGGAAGGTCACAAAGCAGGTCAGCAAATACTTTACAACCAAACACATCTGCAGGCACTAAGATTTTTCTGAAGACGAATGGTTTCAAGAAAGTTCGATATACCAGGGTTCACTATCCCTTGAGGTAGGTTTAAGGTCACGAAGACCGAGGTCACAAGCATCAGCAAATTGTGTGAGTGGAGTCCATCAGTCGCTATTCAATGGATCAATCAGGACAAGAGCTTCATTTAGAAGCAGATGTTATGACGCAAGTCTCAGCTGTACAGTGCATTTATAAGGGTGTTTTTCAAGGGGGCTTGAGAAAACTCCTACCTTTTTCATTCGCTTAATATAGAAATGGGCCCCTTAACCGTATACCTTCCCATAGCAAGAGCTACAGACGTTTCCCCCCTGCCCCCCCCCCCCCCCGCCACCCCCCCCCCCCCCCGCCACACCACCCCCCCCACCACCACCCCCCCAGATGATGTCAAGTTCAATGGACTCACCATGACACTGCAGCCAGTCACTGACCTCTGTGATAGGTACATTGGGGTTCTTTTTCTATTTTAGCACAGTTATGGACGGTTTTTTTTAAAAAGCAACGGTGCCCGGCGAGTAGAGTTAAGCACAGAGCTCCACCCAATTACTAAATTTCCCTGACTCCTCATACACGGCGACATTGTTTAAGTGATAATTTAATTGTAGTAAAAATGGGTCCCATCAGGCTTTTTATCACCTTATTATACAATAATCGAGCTAAACTTGGTAAAACAGACCTGACTTTACATGTTCCTTATTCCTGCGACCTTTAAGGCTCCACATATTTGCTCATACACTACAGACTTTGCTCATTGAGGCCACCTTAATTATTATAAGCACAATTCGTCTTAAATATCTTATACTTAAATTTTGACATTCTTGCTTAGTTTTTGCTGATTCTTTCCATGTAACTGCATTGGTTACCATTTTATAACTAAAATAAAAAATTGTTAAATTTTTATTATTTGTTTAGTATTTGGGAAATCCACCTTTGGCTTGCAGACTCTACCTGAATCCTTACTGGGTTTCTGAATCAGCATTCAAAGCTTATCTTTGACCAAAAATTAGTATCCAGGTTCATCTACACATCTACAATGTTGGTGCAGACTGGATTGGCGAGAATACAGCTTTTATTACAACTCGAAGTGTTCATGGTTGAGGTCTGGGGGACTTTGATGAGGACCTCTACTACAGACAACTCTACTTCATGGGCATTGACCCTTCCTTCTCCACAACTGACGTCTGCATTTAGGGTCATTGTCTGGCCTGGAGCTATCGTCGTTCCCTCTTCATCCCATAGTACTCGAGTGTATGAAACAAGTATTCATCTTGTAGCGACCCTCACTTAAGGAGTCAGCATTGAGGTCTCCATCAGACCAGGGTTCAAAAGTATCAACATCTGTGGCTGCTGAAACATCCCCATCATATCCTAGGGCTTCCTCCACCTCATAACATGACAGTTCTTCAGATTTCTGGCCATTAGCCCCCTTCTCCCTTGATTCTTTCCAGGACCCCATCCCCCAATCAGAGCCCATGTTTATAAT
The DNA here is from genome assembly GCA_025379985.1 of Phyllomedusa bahiana. Classification (NCBI taxonomy): domain Eukaryota; kingdom Metazoa; phylum Chordata; class Amphibia; order Anura; family Hylidae; genus Phyllomedusa; species Phyllomedusa bahiana. The sequence continues at coordinate 53,727 of JAODAL010004505.1, read as the reverse complement.
GACTTTATCTCATCGCTCCATATCCCCCCCCGTTTCCCAATCTTCCATTTTTCTTACTTTTTTACAAACTCTTGCCGATGCTTATTATGATCGAGCATTGAAAGTCGCGGCTACTTCTACATTGTTTGGGGCCAAAAATCACTCCAGTACTGCCTGTCAATGCGCCAAAACCGGTCCATTCGCATGGACGTTCTGTGATCTTACCTCTTATGAAGCCTACGAGCCGCCCTCCACCTGCCGATGCTCTTAGCATCAGAACTGCTTAGACTTGTGATGGAGCGACTTGATTGGCTCTGAATATTTCCCCTGGACGTCACCTCTTGGCTTTTTGGACGGACTTCTTTTTCATATTCTTCGCTGTCGGCGGCCTCACATGATGCAGTTCGGCAAATTTTCTTGCGCCCAGGAGACGCGATCGTTGAGCCTGGATGATGCTCGGATTCTCCTTTTCTTGGGGGAATCTCTCTTCCATGGTCGGCCTCAAACCAACCAGTGACCTTTTGCTTGGAAATAGCTAATTAAACACACTGAGCTAATAGGGGATGTCTTAGAGAACAAAGTTTGGGATTGTAGTACTTAAAGTGAAAAAGTGTTGTCCTTACCACCTAGAGCAAAACAGTAACCACGCAGTTACACCATGAACAGAATCTGCAGAACTAAGGCAGATGCTTTAATTAGTTGCAGTCAAAGTTCCTTGAATGATCGCCATAGAGTGGTTGTCTATAAAATGATGGGAGATCACAGTCAAAGCTTGGTAGTGGATGGTGGAGGATACGGTGCCTGAATGTCACCAAATAGTTAAAAACATTGCTACCTTTTTGCTTGTCAGTGTAACAATATATTTCTAATAGATCTGACCTTTTGGACACAAAAAAGAAACAAACAAACCATTAACTGCAGCAGTTTTGCATCATTCAATTTTTTGTAAGTGGGGAAAGAAGAAAAAAATGAAGAAAAAACAGTTATTTTAACAAACAAACATCCTGAAACAACATTTGTCGGAAAGTCTCTGAATTTGTTCTGAGAAATAGTATTGTCTCCATCACGATCCTGGCATACCATGGACCTCACACCTGATATCATTATTTCCGGCTACAGAACGGCACCTCTTACACTAACTTGGGTTAGGAGGACAAAGCCGCGTGAACCACAGGAGGTTTAATAAAAAACTCCTAAGGCTCGTTCACACGGCTTATTCCACTGTACCGGATCTTAGTACAGAGCGCAATCCGGCTCATACAAAATCCGCCGTGAATTAGCGGGCGGACGAGATGGCGGCGCGGGGCCGGAGCGCGGCGGACGCAGGCGCCCGGTCCCGGGCCGTCCATAGATTGCATTTTCCACGGCGCGTATGCGCCCTGGCTTAATGTGGCATCGTCCTTTTCTCCCACACCGCCCGGCGGATTCGAACCTTGAGCGGGATAGCGAGCGATGGAATCCATGTTCTCTATGAGAGCAGTTGATTACAGTAATTACTCCGACGGTTTGGCGCCTGTCTGCAGCGCAAATCCAGGCGCACAGTACGGCTCAATAACGCGGACTAATTAAGCCGGCCCTATAAAAATAGTGAACGAGATCAACCTAAAACATTGTCAGGGTTTATTAAAGGAATTGCCTCAGCCACAGTCCGTTTCTGAATGAACGGTTTGATCTTCTACTTCTTTTGAGAAGACAAACGTGAAAATAAAATGTTTTGCTGGACATTTCCCCTGGTCAATCTGGGTTTGTCTATCGGGAAGTGGATTCTTTTTCACTGCGAAAGGTACGCTATTTGCTGCTCCATGTAATCAAAATACTTTTCAATATTAAAAAAACTTCTAACTGTGATGAGGCTGTAAGAATATTTAAGATACGAGCAGTTGCACCGGACGGTCCCAATTCCTATTGCTCTTGGCACTGTCATTGAAACTAATGGAGCAGTTTTATATATTTTGGGAGGGTCAGTCCATTTTATAACTACTCCGACTCCCACAGCTTGTTTTACAAAGTCTTCCTGAAGAAACCTCAAGGACAACGCCATTTCATATTGGCTGAGAAGTGATTCATGAAGCTTCCAAGACTAGCATATTGATACTTCATTGGATGTTTTATCCTTTTTTAATGAGGATACAAAGTTCCCAGCAAGGAATTGTGAGTTTAGTGGGACGCCCCAAACGATGTTCTAAACTCCTCTCATTGATTGCAATAGTGGAAGTCTACGCAGTCAATCCACACGACCGTAAGAGCTTTACTATGCGTTGTATGTCAAGGACTATTTTACGCTCTTAAATTTAAGTGTCTTCTTGAGACATTTCCCTACAGGAAATAATGGATAGGATTTTTCAGACTACACCTTTAATCAGGTGTTTTTTTTTAAGTGGATTTGGAACAGTAAATTTCCTCTTGAAAATACATTGTGTGAACATACCCAAAACGCTTGCTTCGATATTGATCCGCGGATTGCACCCGATGGCTGGCTGACCCAGCAGTGGGACACCGCGTGATCACCTACTAGTTGGGGGATCTATACCAGATAACTTCACGAGCGCAAGTTAAATGTGGCCAAATACGGACACGAATCACTGCAATCCGACGAGAAGGGACCAAGAAAACCGCAGATCTTAAAGGATTTGTACCACAACAAAGTACATCCCACTGAATAGACACTGCCAAGAGTCAACTTAGCAAAAACACCTACTTATCAAAAATGAACAGGTCACACAACACTCTACCCTCAACCCCCGGTTGATGTAACTTCTATCCTTTGTTTCTACGACCATCTGATGCTTTTTCTCTCATGTGATTGAGAGCATACCCAGCTGGTACTAACAAGTCTCCACAGCTACTAACTGTCATAGGGGCGGAGATATAGAAAGTGGGGACGGCCTGTGTGTCTGTATGGTGTCAGTCAGTCAGTCATGTGACCTAACAAGAAAAGTCCCACCCAATAAAATCAGTAATGGTAGCAGAGGATGCTAGGTGGCACATGGACAAGAAGGGCGTTGTCGAGGGTTATTTTTCCCTGACACATTATGTAACTTAACTGATATATAATGTTCTGTGTGCGATGCTGATGCTGCTACAACCCCTTTAAAGGAGTTGTATCGCTACAAAGATCATGTCTCAGATTATGGGGTACTACGTAATATTAAGCACTTTTTCGTAATTGGGTTTCGCATATACCTCTGTCACTTGGTAATTTCTGATATCGAGTTTTTCTGTGATTTGTTTTTATTTCTGCTGCTGTGATCGGGACACGCCCCTTTTGTGTTGGCTGGTCGGGACACACCATGAGTCAGGAATCTGCCACATGGTACGCCCCCTGCCACTTGGTGGATTGGTGGCTCGGGACACGCATATGGGTCGGATATCTCCGCCTCTGGACACGGCCCCTTACTGCACCTGTGATTGGCTGAACTACATTTCAATTCAGCCTGTTGGCGATACGCCCACCAGACAGGAAATACTCCATGGACACTCCCCCCCTGTGCTGCGCTGTGTTTGGCATGCCCTCAACCACCCTGTTTTACCCCTCTACTGAGATGTTAAACTAGAAAACCAGCTATGTTGAGCTGGGCTGGCTGGCTTCTATTACTCACTCTCCCAGCTTAAGGTGTATGATCTATTAATGACTGTTTAACTCATAGATCCCTCATATAAACACAGTCTTATGTCCTGTGTTCCTCCATATAACAGTCACACATTCTCCTGAATGATAGAGTGGGGAGTGTCAGTGGGCATTTCTCACGTGTTTACATCTGGTTCTGGCTGTTGTGTATAACTGGTTATAGCACATGCAAATAGGAGTTGTGGAAGCCCCCTGGGAAGCAAGTGGTAGCTCTGCAGACATGACGAAGCATAGCAGGAGGTCTTGCAATATGCCCGACATAACCCTACCTTTTCTGCTTCAATACAGAATGTCAAGCTCTTCTGTGAGGAGAGGCTCGCATGCATGATAAGGTCGAGACCAACGGCACGCTCGGGTGGTCCTTTGGAATTGAGGATGAGTTTTGTTAGAAGGTTTGGGCTAAAACGTTCTAAGGGCTACCGTTGCTTATTTTAATCCCCTTCAAGTCTTTAAAAAACCCTCTTCATAGTAAAAATAAAGATAAAAAATGCACAATAATCTATATGTGGTGACAATTCCCTGGGAATGCTCTATCAACGATGTTGCAAAACTATAATGCTTGAACATGTTATGATGTATATTAAACCACCTCCTGACCTAGGAGATACCATGTTGCATATATTTATCTTTGTTCATGTGTGTGGGTGTATACTATTTGTCTAGTGTCATGAACGCGTGTCTTAAATGCAAAGGGTGGGGAAAATGTGGGCCTGTGTTGAAAGGCCGAGGGGAGACCAAGGCATGTTTAAGCTCCAGACCCCCCACTGGTGGAATGCCTGAAACCCCATAAGGCTAAGAACCAATCTGTTCCAGTGCGAGAACCCCATCTCTGACCCCAAGAGCCGCCACCAGGCCATGGAATCCCTGAATATCGCTTATAGCTACATAAGCGGAAATTAATCTTCTTCAGTTAAAGTTACGGTTTCTAAGCCTTTCTTCTGAAACTCACAAACTGTTTCATGCTGTGACCAGACTACTCGGCGGCCCTACGAGATTTTTTCCTCTATTTCAAATGGTCTTTCAGTGGTTGTGAGGACGAAAGTTGGTGTCTGTTTCATTGTTGACGACTGAGGTTAAGGGATCTTAGGACTACGGGGCAGGGGGACTGGGGGAGGAGGGGTATTGTTTGTTGGGGGAAAATGTAGGGGGGGTATCGGGGGTCAACTTGTTGTGTTTTGTTGATTGTCCCACTCTGAGATGATCTTGGCGAATTTGTAAGTATTGATTCGGGCATTGGGGTTCATTAAGGAGACAGCTCATAACTAAGATGCTCCATTCCCCTTATAAGTTTGGTTGCTCGTCTTTGCACTCTCTCCATTACATCTTTTCTAAAAAACTGGGGCCCAAAACTGAACAGCATATTCCAAGTGAGGTCGCACCATATGCTTTGTACGCGGTAGAATTACATCCTTGTCCCGCGAGTCCATGCATCTCTTTAATACAGGGCCAATATCTTGCTTGCCCTAGAGGCAGCTGATTGACATTGCATGCTGTTCTGTAGTCTATGATCTACAAGAACGCCCAGATCTTTCTCAACAAGCGATTCTCCCAGTTTTTTTCCGCCTTAGAGGACCCAATTCTGAGCCCTGGGGTCACCACTCACAACCGGGGACCACTCAGAGTAGGAGTCATTTACCACCACTCTCTGAGTACGATCCAGCAGCCAGTTTTTAATCCAATTATACACCATTATCTGTAACCCAATGGATGCTAATTTACCTAACAAACGCTTATGCAGGACAGTGTCAAACACCCTTTGCAAAGTCTAAAAACAATATCCACAGCTGCCCCGCTTTCAGGACTCCTACTCACCTCTTCATAAAAACAGAGCAGGTTGGTCTGACAATGTTTGTCACTTACTATTATATTCAGCCACATACTCCTGTATATAGTCCCTTATGAGCCCCTCAAAATATTTTTCCCCACAAACAGATGTTTAAAATTTTACTGGTCATAATTTACCTGGGCCAGACTTGGAGCCTTTTTTGAAGATGGGAACTACATTTGCCTTGCGCCAGTCTCCTTTCACTATACCAGTCACCTGAGAATCTCTATCATGTACAGAGGCCTGCCGACAACTGTGCTGATCTCTATAAGAACTCTTGGGTGCTTTTTCTGTGGTAAGGATACCCTACTCATGTGCGGCACTACTTTTGGGTCATTTAGATTTGGTTGAACATCACACCCACTAGGATTGTTGTGGTGCCATTTAGATTATGTACACACTGCATATTTTGGCACGCATTTCATGCCGAAATATGCCCAAAACAGTGTTTAAGCACACTTTTCAGACTTATGTAAAATACGATGCACGAACCTGAAAAGACTCAACACGTCAGTTCTTTCAGGCGCATACAGGTCGTCAATTCGGTATAGGAGACATATTTGCCCTGGGCTATTGCACATCAGAATGGCGTTGAAATTACGTGCTTGTGTGTAATTTCAACAAATGCATTTTTTGTCGCGAACCTGTGCGTACTGCAATACGTCGTGTGGACTCCCCCATAGGCTTCCCTTCCGCAGTAGGTAGTCGTTCTATAGCTGGTCTTGACATCTGCATTGGCACATTATATCTTATGACATCTATTACCCATATTACTGTTACTAATCGTTATTCTACATGTGAACTGTTATAGGGGTATTCCCTCCACAGACTTAGGATTTCATTTTACTACCTATTTATTGAATTTTACCGCACTTAATGGAGTATTGATGTTATAACCACGTTCCTCTATAGCAGGCATCCTCAAAGTGCGTGCCTCCAGCTGTTGGGAACCTACAACGCCCATCATGCATTTATATAATCTATGTGGGAATGATGGGAGTTGTAGTTTCCCAACAGCTGGGGAGGGGGGCCGCACTTTGAGGATGCCTGCTCTATAACATACTGTGGGATTTAAGCCTACACTTCCCATGTGGCTCAGTTTTAGAACCATCCACCTATATGTTTTATGTACTTGCGCAAATTATTTTTTACATAATTTGTACCAAAAATAATGTTGTACCTGATTTTCACCACACTTGTGTTTTAGACCGTTTGTATTCCCAAATGGCAAATCATTACCAAAATTTCCCAACAATCCGCCCAAATTTCTTATTATCCAAGATTAACAATGGAACATAGTTTTAATTATAGAGCAAAAGAAAAAATATAAGAACCTGAAAAGGTGCAAGGTAAATCTTAACTGAATAGCCTGAAGCCGACCACTAGCAGCAGCGAAGGTAGATCAGACAAGTACCTGCAGTGAACAACCTCCTGTTATAGCCTAAGCGCCTAATGTTAAAGGGTTGTCTCACTACAAGGAATTCTGCTTTTTATGTTAAAGATCTTGCAAAAACAAGTCACTTTGCAATGTGTCCATTAACTGTGTCCTACCTATTCCTAGATATCCCCTCTTGTATGGGCTGCATCAGCTCCTCAGGTTGCTATAGCTATACACCTGTTTGATGTCTCCCGATAGGCTGTCAGCACTGGTCGCTATAGCTACAGACCTGGCTTCTACTGCGGCCTAGTGGAAGCCAGTAAACACGCCACTGAATTCAAAGTGAAACCAAGAAAACAGGACTGAGGTAAGATGAATCAATGTAGTGAGACAACCCCTTTAAAGAAGACTTAAATGCCCCCCCCCCCCCCCCCATCATGTCTCACAGCATCTTCAAGGGAAATTTGGGTATTTATTCACCCTCTGGCCGTCTGAATACTCTTGGCTCATACCAGCCAGCTATCAATAGGACTTTCGCGAGTTGTGTATTAGACATTGGGCAATCAAAAGGGGTGTGGCCTCAGAAAAAGGGTGTGGCTTCATGTGAAAATGGGGCATGGCTTAGCACACCAAGATTTGGGTGCAGTTAGTGGCATAAAGTAAGCCAACTTAAAAAAATGACATGAGGTTAGACAGTGTTCATGAATCTGGTGCGGTTGAACTAGGTTAATGTGGGCATTTTGGACTGTTAGAGAAAATTAAAAAACTGGTTTTCAATTTAGACAATTGCTTAAATTATTGGCAGATGCATCAGTCTCCGTTCTGACCTCTCCTGTTTGGAGGCCAATCAGCTCTTCATACACGACCAGGTTTACGGCAGCGAATGGCATTTTGTAGGACCTCAAGCTGAAAGTAACTTCGACAGGCTCCAAGAAGTGCAGAACATCTCCGAGGTCCGATGGCCATAGGTTTTCTCACCACTGCCGCGCTCGTCCTACAGGCTCAACCATCATGGAGAGCATCTTGCATGGAGGTCACCAAGTCTCTTTCCCCCCTGGCATACTCGGCAATTTCCACGGTTATTTGCGGGGCGGGGCGGGGGGGGGGGGCCGGCCCCTAGCTTTCTTTCCCCAGCGCGCATATAGCCGCTTTTTAATTCAAATGTCATTTTCTCCCCCGCGGGTATTCCCCCGGCGGGAGAGGAGCCCCAATCCATGTTTTCTATAAAACTGTGGATTCCCCGTATGACTGGGACGGATTAGCAGTAATTTGCGCACCCCGGCCCAAAATTCGGACTGAATTCGCCCCGTGGGAACTGGCCTCAATGGGGGAAGGAAAAGGGGCAAACGCAGGGAAATTTTCCATGGAGGATTTCCCTTTTTTTCCTCATGTGGAGGAGTCAGGATCCAGTCATGCATGGGTGTGCGCTTACATGGCTCCCGCCGCCTGCCTCCTACTACTGACGTAAAAGGGAAGGATGGCCCATAACAAGAACGGGGGGTAAAAACAAAATTGGGATTTGTTACAAAAGAGGGCGCTTGGGGGTTTTTCTCAGCCCCTTTCCAAAATCCCTTGTGTTGCAGATGTAAGTAGAGGCGAAAGGCAAAAAAAACTTACAAGCGTTCGTTGGGTGCTCTCCTTAAGGAGAGATTTTCCCCTTTAGAGCCACAAAGTTCTACGCGATGAGATACTCTGATGTTCTTTCCTTGGGGAAAAGGGCCGTGAGGAGCCCTCCAAGGGGAAACCCAAATTGGGTAGCCCACCCAAAAACAAAAACTGGCTGGAGTGATCCCCCACCCCTGACCCCCCTATAATCATGGATTAGGCTCAGCAACGCCTGTAAATGGTGCCCCAGAAAAAAAAAAAACCCGCTATAGACTCTGGCAGCCGCTTGGTTCATTCCCCCTACATCTGCTGAAGGGGGAAAGCCATGGGCCCACCTTAGGACTATGGGCCCACATTAAAAAACCTTTTGGGGTTAAAAATCCTTTTTTTAAAACTTGGGCTAAAAAGTGGTTTTTGCCCTTTAAAAAGTTTAATGTGGCCCCTTTTTGTTATTGTGCTTTTTGTGGATTTATTGGCCCAACCCATGAAAGGGGGATATGGGGCCCCATTTTCCAAAAAAACAATTTCAAAACCCAAAGTTTTTAGAACAGACTCGATAGGTACTTTAAAAACCCCCAAAAACCAAAAAACAGGCTCCCCGGCAGGCCAGGGGACCCGGAAACAGCAGATTTGTCACATGCCACCGACCCCTTTCTGAGGGGACTTTTTGTTAAGGGTCTTTTCCCAGATGGGTGGGGTCCTAGTGGTGGGCCGCACCCCGCCTGATGTCCAAGGGGGGGGGGGGGTTTCTTGGGGGCCCCTTTTAACAAGCCAAAACCCCGGCCCCTCAATTTTCCCAAACCCCCGACTCCCCCCCAAACGGCGCATTTTTTAAAGTGATAATTTACTGTAGTAAATGGTAACCCCGGTTTTTATCCCCTTATGATAAATAATCAAGTATTTAGGAAAAACAGACACTGAAAGCAAAAGGGTACAATGTTTTGTTTTTGAACACTTGGGGGTTTTAAATTAAAGGGGAAAAATCTTTTTTGTACCCCAAGTCCATCTGCACCAACTTTGGAATGTGTAGAAGGGCCTGGGATCGATTTTGGTCAGATATGTTGAATCTAATCCAGAGCCCGGGATTCACAGAGCTGAAAAAAAGGTGGGATTTAAAAATACGAAACAAAAAAAAATTAAAACTTTATTTTTTGGTTTAAAAAGTAACAAAAAAAAGAATTGCCCAAAAAAAAGCGGAAAACTTTTTTGGGTCTCTGAAATTTTTTCTGAGAAAAAAGTTTGCCCCCTCAGATCCTGCATAATGACCTACATCTGATCTCATTATTTCCAGGCTAGAGAACGGCCTCTTTCACTTAAAACTTTTTTTTTTGGGGAAAAGCGGGGACCACAGGGGAAATCTCTAACTGTCGGGTTAAAGGAATTGCCTCAGCACGTCGTTTTGTGAATGGTTATTTTACTTTTTTAAAAGCAGGTTTAAAAATTTTTTCTGAAATCTTTTGCCAGGGGCGGGATCTTTTCCCCTGGGGGGCCTTTTCCGTCCATGTCATAAAAAACCTCCTCATGTGTGGGTGAAAATTGGAGCAGTAGCACGGCCGGACCCAATTCCTCTTGCTTTTTGCATGAACTAAAATGGACCAACTTTTTATATATTTTGGGAGTGTCCCCTTTTATGGGCTCCAAACCCACTGCCCCGGGGCACAAAATGCGGCTTTCCCGAGAGTGCCGTTGGGAACACCCCCTTTAACCTAATGTGTATATTAAGCAGACATAGGGTAAAGCTTTGCCACCTCGCCTCCAACAATCGGATCTCAGGTCTTGTTTTTCTATTCATACGAAAGGAGCTGCCGGGGTCACTGAGACCTGGAGATGCCAGAAAGTAGTCATCATCGGACTCCGAAATGGCTGATAACAGGGAACACACTCCTCCAAGGTAAACCCTAAAATGAGGGCATCTAATGTACTTGAATACTCATCCCCATAGTGGTCGCCTCATCCATGGATTGAGGAACCTATTTGCCTCTGGATATCATGTTCTCACGGCCTTGATTTTCTAACCTGATGCTTCACCAATTTCAAGACTGATGATTGCAGTCAATGAATGGAACCTTCTCCTAATCAAGTGAACAGCTCTTTACAGGAAAGCTCAGATAAACTTTTAGGGACACTCGGGAAAGGATGTGGGACCTGGGATCCTATGTGGAGCATCCTCCACCCATTCAAACCCTGCACTAGGTAGAATAAAGGAGTGCTGGGTTTCGGCTTAACACACTAAAACGCCCTGGACCCGTATCGTGGAACTATCGGGCTGTGTCTTCCGTTTACTTGAGATCTTAAAAAATAAATATTATAGAGTTGCTGAGATCATAAGGAGTAGTTTTCTATGAAGATCCTTCAAAAGGGTTGTCTCACCATCTCGATGGGATAGGCCATCAGTGTCTGGTGGCTGCGGGTCCCAGAGCAGAGACCAGCCCCAAAACCACTCCGTTTTGAACAAAGAGGTGGTCAGGACTCTCCCATTGAAATCAATGTAAGTTCTGACTATAGCCCACACCTATCAGGAATAGCAAAGTCTATGACGAGACAACCCCTTTAAAGGGGTTGTCTCGCTACAAAGATTAGCTTTCAAAATGTAGGGAACACTAAGTGAAGAAATTTTCCAAATACATTGCTTTGTTCATTTTTTTTGTTTTTTTTGTTAAGGAGCTACAGGTGATTTTATCACCTTCCTGGCTCTATTTGGTTCCCCCAGTGACCGACCTGTGTACTCCTTCTCCCCCCCCTGCTGTTTATTCTATGTGATAGCAGGGAGTGACATCATCACACAGGTTGGCGGCGGCCAGTGAGAATATGTGTGTTATCTGAACTTTCAGACAAAAGCCAGTAATTACTGCTGTTTACTTTAGATAAATCTCCTGCTAACAGTTTCAGAGAAGCTTCTAAGCTAATCTACACTAATTAGCAGACTGGAAACAGAGTTGAATACACAGAGTGAATGCACAGAGCTAGTATGCTAATTACAGACAGTCTAACCAGGAAGTGACAGGATGCGTCTATGAAACTCTGAGGGGACAGCCCTTTAAGGGTTCAATCTAGCACTGCTAGGCCAGGATGGACGTAGCAAGAGTCGCTGTCTAGCCGGGGCCTAAAGTAGAGGAAAAAACTATTCAAAACGGCAAGCCCCGACCATGGTGAGGACGCCATCCTGTGGCCATGTGTATAGAGACATTGAGAGCAGCTACTGCAATCCAGGAAGCTTTTCTATATGGATCAGAGACACTAGAATAAACAGGCAAGCGCTGCCAAAATTAGGGCTCATAGGGCCCCACAGCTAAACAAGCTGGGCCCCAGCACTTAGTGACCGGGAACTGGAATAAGTACAAATAATTCCGCCATCTCTCACAGAGCCCCCGTATAGCACTAGACGGCAGAAAGCACCAGCTTGTTATTCCCTACAAAAGGTGCAAGTGGCCGCCGCAACCTCTGGGCCCCAAAGCAGCTGCTGTGGCCACGGTTACGCTGGTGCTGGGAGGTCAGGATAGTAACAGGCAGATCATTCAGATAACCACGCGGACCATCAGCTACAGGCATTGTGCTGAGGAGCTCAGCGGCGCCATCTTCAGGTGCCCAGGAGGAGTCAGCATCTGCAGCTCCCAAACTGTCTGGTCAGCTCGTGGCTGCAGTGAAAGGGACAACACTCTCCACTGCTGCAGGACTACATCTCCCAGCATGCCCTGACCTCCTGTGTTATGGGGACTCTCCTCCTGTAAAGCCATCCCTCTGATATCCTGGCCTCGCCGGCGCTCCCTCTTCTGTGCGATCTTGTTGTGATTATGGAGGACTCATCCAGGGCCGCTGCCAGTAAACTTTCTTATTTTAGCTTTATGGTGCAAGACTTCCCTATTGTCAAGGATCCTTGTAAGCGCCTGTACTGGGGTAAGGACAGCTGCACTCAGCAGTCGCCACCTGTAGTCTGGCATTGGAATTGCACCCAACATCAGAATTGCTTGTAGTGCAATTCCTTAGTGAAGAGCCAATTTGCTGCCTCTAGACAGCAGAGCTACCTGCAGCCATTTATATCCAAGAAGCTCGTGCTTACACGTCAGGGCCAGAATCTCCCATAGGCATCAATTACTAAATAGAGGTGAGTCTACATCAGCTAAAAGCAGACCCGTGACCTCTCCTGACTTGTCTGCTGTAGGAAATAACAATTCTGCAGCCTCTTCTCTTATAACTCTGGGTTGGGCTGTTCCTCTGTTACTCCTCCAGGAAATGTATCACTGAATCTGTCAGGTGGGCGTTACCTTCTGGGGAGGGTGGGGCCTAAGTTCCCACTTTGGGCAGTTTTTTCCTTATTAGAAGAGATTCTGGACCTCAGGCTCATGGTCAGTGTCGCACTTTGGCTGCTTCCGCCTGATCCGAGTCTTGCCAGCGATGGTGGGAAAACCACCCAACCGATCACCAGAGAGGAAGAGGGAAGTTTCCTGCCAGTGATGGCGAAACTCCGATCAGGCCAAAGCAACCCTCCCGAAATCACAGCGAGCTCCCAGTAGTGATCTGTGGGGAAGCCTGCTAGCCAGAGCGCAGCGCCACCACAGGCCAAATGCAGTATTACACCCGGGCCATTCCCATCCATGGCTTGTCTCTAATGCAGGACGGCTCCTCCCCACTCATCCTGACCAGAGCGACCTGGTATTAGCTCATCTAACAGCGCGGCGGGCTTGTACAATGCAGACAGATCCTTTAACCTTTCATGCCAGGATCAGAACCCACCAGTTCCTGAAGCTGGCAGAGCCCATCACATTAGAAGAGGAGGACCCCTTTAATAAGCCCACTGGAAGCGACACCCCCCTGTCATCGATGGTGCGTCCTAGGGATAGGAGTGGAGCACCGCTTTAATTAGCCTTTCCTTATCAGAGATCAGACCCCACCCATCATAAAATGATAACACCCCCTAGTGGTAAGATCAGAGAACCCCTGTAAGTGACACAATGGGAATGGCCCCTGAATCTGGATAGCAATGCCTGAGGCGAGGCCAGAGCAGCAGAACCTGGCAGCCTGTGCAGAGCAGAGCTCTCAGGTGTCCTGACATTTGGAAACAGCTCCAGAATGTGAATGGCAGCTCTTGTAAGACGAGGGGCAGTGAGCACTACATGGCGGCACAGCAGGGAAGGTGACCGAAGAACAGATGAAGAGGCGGCGCCACAGGATGACCAGCAAGTATCTGGATGGAGTCTCCTGTAAGATAACTATATTTACTATTTTGCCATAGGCAAACTTAAACTCTATCAGTTCTCTATCTATTAAACACTAAAACGTAACTTTTATTATATCTAACTCTTAACCTCTATACACACTATTTAAAAACCTGATCTCTATCCTCATCATTTAACCCTTTTTGTTTCTGAAAGAGGGAATAACCCCTCAAACCCTTGAAAACCCGGTAGTGGCGAACATGTCGGCGAGGTCAGATACGTTTTAAAAATTGTGATTCTCACCTCTGTCTAAAGTGTCACCTGCTGAGACGGGTCAAAAGGGGGGTTTTTTTTTGTTTTGTGCCCAGGATTAGGGACGACGCCCAAGTAGTTGGTTTGGGATCCCTTATGAGTATACTTGTAAAAAAAGGGGCCTCCTGTTAATAGGTGGGTTCCACCCGGGCTTGATGTAGAAAGGGGTTTTTCCCCCTTTTCAAAGCAAAAAGGGTTAAATGATGAGGATAAAATCAGGTTTTTAAATAGTGTGAAGAGGTTAAGAGTTAGATATAATAAAAGTTACGTTTTAGTGTTTAATAGATAGAGAACTGATGGAGTTTAAGTTTGTCTATGGCAAAATAGTAAATATAGTGATCAAAAGTCACTCTGTTCTCTTGCGAGATTCCCAATTTTTTGGAGATCCTGTAAGATAAGGGACGGGATGGTGAAGCTCTACATGGCGGAAAAACGTCTGTGAAGTGTCCCAACACATCGGGCAACAGCTCCTGAATATGGATGAAGACTTCTAAGACAAGTGAGGGAACAGAAATCCATCCCCTGGCGGAACAGCTACCCCATATCACCACCCGGCAGCACAGCCCGCACCCCCCCCCCACCCCACCCACCCCACCACCACACATTACCCAGCAGCACAGCCCGCACCCCCCCCCCCCACCCACCAAACACATTACCTGGCGGCAGGCCCGCACCCCCAATCATTATTACCTGCCGGCAGGCCCGCACCCCCAATCATTATTACCTGGCGCAGGCCCGCACCCCCAATCATTATTACCTGGCGGCAGGCCCGCACCCCCAATCATTATTACCTGGCGGCAGGCCCGCACCCCCCAATCATTATTACCTGGCGGCAGGCCCGCACCCCCAATCATTATTACCTGGCGGCAGGCCCGCACCCCCACTCATTATTACCTGGCGGCAGGCCCGCCCCCCCGATCAGTATTACCTGGCGGCAGGCCCGCGCCCCCATCATTATTACCTGGCGGCAGGCCCGCACCCCCATCATTATTACCTGCCGGCAGGCCCGCACCCCCATATAACCTGGCAGCATAGCTCACACCCCCGTACCCTACAGCACTCCCCATATCACCACCTGGCAGCACAGTCCCCCCCATTACCTGGCAGCTCCCCTCATCCCAGCCCCTGGCTCGGCCTGCAGTCACCCCTGGGGGGCAGCCGTGCATCTGGAGCCCCCTCACCCCGCTGACAGCTATGAGGAAGTTGCCGCAGCCATGTGGACGGCAGAGCTGCTGTGTGGCCGCCGCTGGGCCCCTCCGCCTCCCCCATAGCAATGAATGGGAGGCCGGGGCAGGCAGCAGGGGCAGCGGCGGGAGTCTCCGCAGTGCCCGGTGACCGCATCCCCCGTCACGGCCGCTCCGCCGGGAGCACAGGACACGGGCAGGGAGGGGGGACCGGGTCACGGCGCGGCCTCCACCGCCGCCCCCGCCCGAGCCCAGGAGGGAGCGGAGCCGGGAGCAGCCCTGCAGCCGCCGCCGGCCCCCGGGAGCCGCTCACCTGCTGAAGCTTCACCCCCTGACAATCCGGGCTCCGCGGCGACGACTGCTCTTTGTGTCGGGACAAAGCCCCTGAAGTTTCCCTCCTGAAGCAGCACTGAACCTGACCCAGACTAAATAGGACCTCATGTCACAAGGCCCCCGGGGCTGCCCCGCGCCTGCCTGCGCCGGAGAAACCCGCCAAAGCCCCAACCGAGCCTGCCCCACCCCGCAGGCGGCGCCTGACGCTACAAATAGCGCGCACCCGCCGTGAGGACGAGCGGCGACCACCACTGCGCGGCCGGGCGGCTCCGGGGGATGTGGGCGGCGAATACCGGCAGACACCGAAACCGAGCCCGGTGTATACAGACGCACGGCCGCCATTCCCCTGAGGCCGCGGGGTATCGGGGGAGCAGTATCGATACCAATGGGAGGCGGCAAGCGCGGGAATCGACGGAAAAAAACGACAGGCAAAACGGTAGACAGCTATGCACTTAAAGGAGCCGCGCTCTAAAAATAAGGGACCGTCTACAAAGTGCCGCTCGGGACGAAAGACTAGGCCTCAGCGAGTGTGTAACGAGCCGCAGCGCGGCGGGCGACGGACACAACCGCGGAATGGCGACAGATATCGCCGGGGCAGGCGGCTAGCCACCGATATATACCGAGAAACCGGCCCGGGAGTGGAGACTGCGGCTGCGCAGGGCGCTGAGGCCTAAAGCGGCTCAGGGCTTTTTCCTCCACACCGAATGGAAGGCAGGAGGCGGCCGGCAGAGAGCTGGCCTGTGATTGGTGGAAGCGCCAGCGAGGGGGCGGGGCCGGGAAGCTACTGACCAATGGCGGGAGCCGTAACAAAAGCGCGGCGAGAGGAGAGCGGAGCAGTGACGACGGTCCCTAACTGCTGCCTGATGGAAAGAGTGAAATAGGAGCCTCAGCGCAGGAGAGGCGGGAGGGAGCCTGAGGGCGCCGAGCCCGGGCAGCGGCAGCTACAGACACAGTTACCTACAAAACATATAAGAACAATCTACAGACCTTAATTTACACACAGTATTATAAGAAGATGAATTTATATAGTAATATTACTTACACACAATATTATAATCAGAATAATTTACATACAAGAATAATTTACATACATTAACATAATTTACAATAGTAAATTAATTTGCAATAGTAAATTATGCAACAATAGTAGAAGACAAGTTTACAAATTTACGATTAATTTATATACAATGTTATCAGACAAATTTTTATATAATAATTTATATGCAATATTATAATAAGGCACATTCACATATATATTAATATAATTTACACAATATTATAATAAGGAAAATTTAAATATAATTTACATACAATATTATAATCGGACTAATTTGCATACAATATTATAAGACATATTTATATATAATTCACACACTATTATAAGAAGATGAATATATTAATAATTTACACACAATATTATTAGACTAACTTACATACATTAATATAATATACAATAGTAAATTATGCAACAGTAGTATAAGACAAATTTACATAGATTAATTTATATACAATGTTATAAGAGAAATTTTTATATAATAATTTATATGCAATATAATAAGGCGGATTCACGTATATTAATATAATTTACACAATATTATAAGGGAAATTTAAATATAATTTACATACAATATTATAAGAAATATTTATATATAATTTACACACAATATTATAATAAGATGAATATATATTAATATAATTTACACACAATATTATAAATAGACTAATTTACATAAATAATGCAACAGTAGTATAAGACAAATTTACTTAGATTAATTTATATACAATGTTATATATAATATATAAGGCGAATTCACGTATATTAATATAATTTACATAATATTATAATCAGGCAAATTTAAATATAATTTACATAAAAAAAATTATAATTGGACTAATTTACATACAATTATTATAAGACATATTTATATATAATTTACATGCAGTATTATAATAAGACGAATTTACGTAGCTTAATATAATTTACACAATATTCTATTAAGGCACATTTACATATAATTTGCATACAATATTATAATTGGAATAATTTACTTACATTAATATAATTTACAATACTATATTATGCAACAATAGTTTAAGACACATTTGCATAGATTAATTTATATACAATATTATAAGACAAATTTCTATATAATAATTTATATGCAATATTATAATAAGGCAAATTAACGTATATTAATATAAATTACACAATATTATAATAAGGCAAATTTAAATATAATTGACATACAATAAGAACTATTTATATATAATTTACATGCAATATTATAATATGAATTTGTATACATTAGTATAATAATTGACATACAATATAAGGTGTATTTACATATATTAGAATAATCTACAGACATATAATTTACACAATATTATAATGTCAGTTTACATACAATATTATAATAAGGCAAGTTTACTTCTAAGAATAATTTAGACATTAATATAATTTACACACAATATTAGAATTGGGCGAATTTACCTATAATAATTTACATACAATTTATAAGTTGAACTGATATTACTATAATTTACATATAATATTATAAGGAGAATTTACATATATTAATATAATAATTTACACACAATATTATAAGAGGAATTCACATACATGAAAATATTATTAATTGAGGTATATTAATAAGGGCCTAAATCCGTGTATTTTAACCCGTTGTGAAACTACAACTCCCAGCATGCCCGCCAGCCTCCCATGAAGCCAACCGCTATCCGGCCATGCTGGGCGTTGTAGTTCCACAACAGTTGGAGAGCCACAGGTGGGAGATGGTTGGTTTCAATAATACTACGGTAAATAATTGAGAAAAACAGTTAAAAAAAAATTTAAGAAAAACATTTGTAACAGAATTTTCTAACCAGATGAGGTCGGAGGATTTATCTACCATGTTCAACTACAGAAGTGGAGACAATGCAGATCTCTCTTGCGACTACAGCCGGGACAAGGAGAAATCTACGTATAGAGGAGAGAAGGTTTCACCATCATCACCGACGCGGGTCGTGCAACGGATTTTATTATGGCATATAGTGCGGATTTTGTGTCTCATTCCACTTTTACCCTTTAGTGAAGCAGCGTTTCTTTTTTGGGGGGGTCGTTACATTGGTTTTATTCTTTCCGCCTTCCCAGAACCATAACTTTTTTTTTTCTCTTTTCACCTACATAGACCTATAAGGGCTTTTATTTTGCAGGACAAGATGTACTTTCTAATGGTGTCATTCACCGGACTATAGAATATACAGGGCAAAAGCAAAAAAGAAAATTGTGGCCGAATGGGGAAAAAAAACGTCCTTGCGCCATGTTTGCGGGGGTTTGTCTTTAGGGCGTTCCCTCTTTGGTATACAGGATGTGTTCTCTGTATTCTACAGGTTGATACGACTCCAGCATTAACAAAACTGTACGGTTTTCATTATGTCTTAGTACCGTAAAAATATCCATGTTCTATTCCCTACATTTGCGCCGTCGCCATTTTCTACGACCAATAACTTTTTTTTGTGATTCCACCTTTGGACCTGAGTGAGTGTTGAATTTTTTTTATGGGCTGAAGTGCACTTTTTATTTGTCCCATTTTGGGAGAGATGTGACTTTTTAATCACTTTTTTATTCCAATTTTTAGGGCACGTGAAATGACCAAAAAATGACAGTTTTGGCGTTTGGATTTTTTTTTCTTCTATGGTGTTCAGCGTATGTGGTAAATGATGTTATATTTTAATAGCTTGGACTTTTACGGACGCGGCGATACCAAATATGTGCAAGTTTATTATTTATTTCTATTTGTAAAATTGCAAAAGGTAGTGATTTCAACTTTTATTTTTTTTTATCCTATAAATTTGTTTTTATTTTTTTAATAAAGTGATATTAAGTCTTCCTGGGGTATTTGACCAATAGAGGTCACGATCATTAGTACACCCTACTGCATTTTATAAACAATGTAGAAGGGTGTATAAAGATGTCGGTTCTAGCACTTCCTGCGTGGGGTAGGAAGTGTTAGAATCGCGCTCCAGATGCCAATGGAAGCCATCACAAATGCTCCAGCCGCCATGTTATCCAATCAGCACCCCGCGATCTTGACACGTGGACTGAGGAACGGTGCGCGGCTCTGTTTCTCATTCATTTACACACCACGATCGCCGCTGCGGCTAAAGGGCTATGCAGCAGGGAACGGAGCCAGCTCCGTTCCTTGCTGTTACCAGCAGGTGTCAACTGCAATTAGAATTCGGTTAAAATCTATGTGCAAACGGAGTCCCATGTATTTGAATAGGGAATCTGCTGTGTAGTTCCCATTACAGGCTGAATTTCATACACCTCGGATTAAAAGTGTGGAATAGAAGGGACTGGCCAACTCTTTGTAGCAGATCCTACTTGGATTCCGCTGTGGCAGACGTGACACGGTTTAGCCCCATTGATATGGATCTAACCCAACCCCAAACAGAGGTGAAATTCACCTCTGCATAGTTAAATCCTCAGTAGAAATCCAAGGTGTATCCTCAGATTTTTGCCTTGGATTCCACGCTAGAGTTTTCCAGCTGCAAAAACCTGACGTGTGAACATCCCCTGAGGCCAGGTTCACACGGCTTAGTTTTGCCACACAAAATGCAGGCAAAAAAGTGACAATAAATGGATGTTCTCACGAAGGAAAATCCGGTAAGAGGCAGCTCATAGGTAGCCACGAGCCGACCGTGGTACAGAATGAGAAGGGCGGGATTTGCCTCCATCCTCCCTATTCAATTCTATGGAAGTTCTGAATATAGACGAGTGAGGGCACTGAGGTGGACACACACGTGCTGGTCCTCTCCTCTCCATTCAGCCCAGTTTGATCGGCAATAAGAAGGGATCCCTGCTCTGCTAAACAAGTTGCTTCTCAGTTTGTCAGAGAAGATGTCGAGCAAGTGACAAGCAGAGAAGATACCAAGTTATTGCTTTAGTTAGAAGTGCAGTGGGATGGACCTACCACTGATTAACGGAAGGACTATTTTGGGAGAGAAACTGGTAATGTGGCCTCTGCGGGCAGGATCTGAGCTAATGTGCTATAAGGATTTGAAACCACAGAGTTTGGTGCATGGTATGGAGCAGTGTCCTCTCCTCACCACAGCAATGAAGGTTACCTGATAAAGAAGCAGGGCTGTGGAGTTGGTAAGCTAAACCTCCGACTCCATGATTTCCCAGCTCTGACTCCACCAAAATGGACAACGACTCCACAGCCCTAGTTCTGAGATGAGTGCAGCTATTCCTGCCCAGTGCCTTTTGCCTCTGATTTGTAGCGGAGGAGCGTCACTACTGAGCCTGTACGTAAGGTGCAGCACATTCATCTCCACTAAGAACCTAGATCAGGAGTAGAACAGACATTTATTGGACATTTCAGAAGAAGAAATATTTAGGACATCCTGCATAGAACTAACCATATCAAATTTATTATATTTTGTTGGAGTCGCTCCATTCAATTATGACTCAAACTCCACCAAAATGGACACTAACTCCACAGCCCTGTACATAAGGCTATGGTCACTTCTGCAGTCACAGATTCCTTCATATTTATAGGGAAGAATAGCGGCATGAAGCACTATTCTTCCTCTCCAAATCATGGACACCATTACAAGTCAACGACTACTGGTGGTGGCCGTCATGTAAATGATCAGAAAATTGGACATGATGCAGGGGTGAACTCATCCTAGAGTGAATGACTCACTATGTATACGCCTGTGCTTCTGCAGGGAGGGAGAGTTCATGGATAATCCCTTTAAGAAACCGCCTACCCAAACCTTTTGTGAACCCCTCATAACATCTGTCTCACATAAGACAACTTTAATATGTAGGTTCACCTACCAGGTAGGTACTATACATAATCAGGAATTTCTCCAATCTACACCTACAAACTGCAGCACAGTCACTTAAAGGGGTTTTCCAACACTTTTAAAACCTCACTAACACCTTCCACTGCGCTACAATAAAAATTAACCCATTTTATCTCTCCCAACACCACCGTTCTAGAGCTCCAATGGTCCCCCCATACCCTCACTGATGATGTCCCGTTCATGGATCAGATAATGCTGCAACCAATCACTGCCCTCTGTGGTCACATTTTGTACATGCGATCATGTGACTGCTGAGGTCAGAGATTGGTTGCAACATCATGTGATCCATGAACAAGATGTCATCAGAGAGGGAGCGGGGGACACTGGAGCCCTGGAACTGTGAGAGAGGTGAGTATGAGTTCATTTTCTATTTTATCGTAGTGGGAGGTTTTTAAAAGTCTTGAAAAACCCTTTTTAATTAGGCCAAGTTTTCCTTCCCTGCATCGTGGGTGGCCAGGAGCGCCTGTGTACAGGGAATAAGAATATAGGTCCTTGGTTTATATCCCAGTGATCTAACATTAGAAGATGGAAATATCCCAACATCTGTGGTCAGAGATCTCGCATCCAGCAGAAAATGGAATTGGGTATCAGGTCTACAGTCAGTCTCAACCTGGTCTCAAATTGGTGCAATGCAAAAGTGGAACTGCAGATAGCAACCAATCAAAATGCAAAACTCATTTTATAAATGCCTCTAAGACATAAAAACTGGAAGCTGATTGGTTGATATAGACAACTTCTCAATTTGGCTTTTGCTTCAGGTTTAAAACAATTTGATTCAGATCGGCACTATTTCCCCCCAGTGGACCAGGAAAATAAATCTGTCAGTATTTTATTTCTCTACTCATTTTTGCACCCTCCTTCCACTTTAACTCCCCTCTCCTGCTAATCTTTAAACTGCTACCCAAGGTGTCAATAGGCCCAAAAGCCCTTCTGCCAAAGCATTGTAAATGGCACGTGGTAGCTTAGGGGCCCTATTTCACTATTTGCAGTAGGGCTCAGGAGCTGAAAGTTATGCCCTTGTTTCAGCAACTTTCATTTTATATTCTTTCCATCATTCTATTCTGAATCACTGTATAATGTCTCATTTCTTAAAAACTGTGCCATGCCACCTACTCACCGTGTAGTGGAGAGTGTCTCCTACTACACTCACAGTCAAGGCCCAGATTAAAGTGTGGTGTAGTGAGTCGCAGACGGGACCAAGTGGGCGGAGCCATCTCAACCAAAATTTATCCACTGTGCCCTATATTCAGGAGTGTAGCGGATTCCCTAAACCAGACCTGCAGGAGGTGGAGGCCAAGATTGCCCAGGAACACTCCCAGACTCTGGTAACCGCTCCATCCCCAGATCAAGAATGTCGGTCTCATTCTGTTTCAGAATCCGGCCGGTATTTTATCGTCTTTCAAAGGTCTTGGGGGACAGTTCTTTCTGTGGCTTGCTGATGCGCCCATCCCCCATGACCATTGAATTGCACACCTTACGCCCGAAAACCGGGCAGAAGATTTTGCACGCTCTAAGTTTTTATGCCGGCAGCTGAAAAGCCGTCCAGCTGAAAATCCATTCAGTGTAGACCAGTGTTCCCCAACTCCAGTCCTCAAGGCACACCAACAGGTCGTGTTTTCAGGATATCCCACAGAATGCACTGACAATAATTAAATCACCTGTGCAATATTAAGGAAAGCCAGAAAACATGAGCTGTTGCTGCGCCTTGAGGACTGGAGTTGGGCACCCCTGGTGTAGACTACTGAATGAATTTTCTTTTGAAGTCTATGGGGATGGTTTCTTGTCAGTAAACTATGCCGTGTGGACTGACCCTTAGTCATGTACTCCACAAATCTGGGCTTTATAGAAGAGTATCAAGAAGACAGCCCTGTTTGAAAGCGAGAAGTGCAGCTTGCAAAAAGCTATGTAGGGGACACAGCAGATGTGGAAGAAGGGGCTTTGGTCAGATGATACCTAAATGCCAATCACTATGTGTGAATGAAAAACAACTCTGCACATCACCCTGAACACACCATCCCTAACATGAAGCATGCTGGTGGCAGTATCATGCTGGGGAGACGCTTTGCTTCAGCAGGGCCTGGTCAGCGTTGATGTGGAGATGGATGGAGCTAAATACAGAGCAATCCTAAAGGAAAAGCTGTTAAAGGCTGCAGAAGACTTGGGGCATAGGTTCACCTTCCAGCAGAACAGCAACCCTAAACATACAGCCAAAACTACAATGGAAGCAAAGTATATTCACATGTTAAAATGGCCCAGTCACAGTCCAGACCTAAATCCCATTGAGAATCTGTGACAGGCTTTTCACTAACATTCCCCAACCAATCTGACTGAGCTCGAGCTATTCTGCAAAGTAACAAGGGCAAAAATTAAAGCCTCTAGATGTGGAAAGCTATAAGGCTATGTTCACACGGTGTATTTGCAGGGCGTAATTACGCCCCGCAATTACGCCGTGTGACCGGGGGCGGGAGCGGGGGACTGAGCATGGGGCCGGCACTTCGCCGGCCCATAGACTTGAATTGCCAGCGGCGCTATACGCCGCTAGTAATTCCCCATGTCAATTTTATCTCCCCCGCGCGGCTTCGCCGGGCGGGGAGAGGAGACGTAATCCATAGTTCTCTATGAGAACTGTGAATTACCGTAATGACTGGGCCGTTTTCGGCCCGTAATTTGCGCACTTCGGCGCGTCATTACGGACTGAAATACGGCCCATTTTAAGCCGTGTGAACATAGCTTAAGAGACATCCCCAGCACACTGCAGCTAGAGGTGGTCCTACAAAAAGTATTAACTCAGGGGGGCTGAATACATATGCACGCCACACTTTTCAGTTTTTTAATTTGCAAAAATTTGGAAAAATGTATCATTTTCTTTACACTTTACAAATACTTTCTATTTTGTTTTAAATAAAATACATTTACGTTTGTGGCTCTAATGTTTAAAAATGAGGAACAGTTCAAGGGGTAATAAGAGTTTTGCAACCCACTGTATATATACGTTGCAGTTGTTATCCTGAGACCAAAGAACTTCTGGGTGCATTTTCCCTATACGTCACCGTCCGGTAGGTTATTTCTAAAAAAACTTTTTATATAATATATATATATTATATATATAATATATATAATATATATAAAATAATATAATATATAATAAAGCCTATAAAATTGTAAATAGCCTATATAGAAAATATATATATTATATATAATCATATATTTAATAATATAATTCATCATAGAGCGGATCTTGACACCTAATTGTTCATACTGTTGAGGACACTGTGGCCTGCAACCACCAACTGGGGCTGGGGGATGGAAAGGCAATAATGCTGCACTATCAATTCACCAAGCTGAAAGGAGCTACTGCTACACTCACTCACAGTCAGCACTCA
Organism: Phyllomedusa bahiana; assembly: GCA_025379985.1. NCBI lineage: Eukaryota > Metazoa > Chordata > Amphibia > Anura > Hylidae > Phyllomedusa > Phyllomedusa bahiana. The sequence goes on along the minus strand of JAODAL010004505.1, from coordinate 29,076 downwards.
TGTCAGAGCCCTGTAAAGGAGGTCCAAGAAAGTACAGCATGATATGGGTAGTACAAAACTGGGGGGAGCCATCTCATCCAAACTCACTCCACTGTGTCCTGCACTTAGATAAACATATAGATAGATAGATAGATAGATAGATAGATAGATAGATAGATAGATAGAATAGAGAAGAAAAGAATAAAAAAGTTGTTGTCCTGGGAAAAGAACTCTGCCCTTGTGCATTTTCTTTTCTTCTGATACAGATTTCCAAATCCCCTAAATAGTACCCTAGTCTATCACTGAGGAGCTTAGAAGCTTATCACATGCTGCTTTTTCATTAAAGGGGTATTCCTATTATGGCACTTCCGTGTTACAGGTCAGCTCATAGCTAGCTAGAGCCAACCGTGTTACAGAATGAATAGGGCAGCACTTGTGCTCATCCTGCCCATACATTTCTATGGGAGTTCTGAACAAAGCTCAGTGAGCGTGCTGTATTCATAACTTACATTCTGTAACATGGCTTGCTCGTAGCTAGCTATGAGCAGGACTGGGACAAGGTATTCTGGTGCCCTACGGAAATAAGTACAGTGGGTACGGAAATTATTCAGATCCCTTTAAATTTTTCACTGTTTTTCATTGCAGCCATTTGGTAAGATCCAAAAAGTTCATTTTCTTTGCTGATTAATGCACACTCTGCCCCCCCCAAAAAAACCCCCCCCAAATGTAGATATTTTTGAAAATTTATTAAACAAGAACACTGCTCACCTTCTGCCCCTTCCAGCATAATCATTGCTACATTGGGCACAGAGCATGCCCACACTGCCATAGAGTTCAATAATTTTCTGCCTAAAGCTAAGTGCACACAGCATGGGACAAAATATGTCAGAAAGCCAACAACATTTTGTCCTATACAGGACTGTGGTTTTTGGCGCTGATTTGCGCAAAAACCGCAGTCGGTTTTAGGTTTTGCTGTCGGCCTCTACAACTGAATGTGTGGGAATCGCATATTCCGATGGATTTTTAATGCGGCGGTTAAAAACCGTGCTGCATAGACAGACTACAGCACGGGTTTTCATTGCTGTCTATGGAGCTCAGTGCACTGTCGGATTCTCAGCAGTTTCAAAATACTGAATCCGCTGAGAATCCGACGTTATTCCTGTGCTGTAGACATAGTCTTAGTACTCTGATGAAATCTGGCAGCGTAGTAGCATTTAAAGGGGATGTATCGCTTCCTTAGTTCGGCTGATTCACACTGCTCTCAGCTTCTCAACTCTGGAAATGGAGGGGCGTTTCTTCCCCTCCCAGCTGGGTGACATCATCCCCCCCTTCACTGTGCATGCTGGCTCCTGAGACCCTCCCCTCTCTCTGAATCCACATGTCACTGTGTCTTTCCCTATGCAGCCCTTATTTGTAAGAGCTGTATACATACCACAGGCTGCATTCAATCTAGGAGAGCACTGAGCATTTGATCTCCAGCTCTAGAACAGAAACAGATCTCGTTTCTATGCAGGAGAGTTAGGCACCGGGACAAAATTTGTTATGTTTTCTCATTGTAGAATCTGTTGCAGTCTGTTTCTGCTGGTGTGGGGAGAGAAAATGCTACGCCCCTAACTCTTAGTCAGGCAGGGATCAACACAAATTGTGCGTTTCCTGATTGTGAAAGCCCCTTTAGTGTAATTCTGTTTCTTTTGCCTGTATAAAGTGAAAATGTGACGGTCCCTTACTCTGAGTAACAGACACAGCTCGTGAATCGAACCAGGGCTGTACAGAATGTAAATGAGCTCTCAGCTAGTAAATGCAAGGAGGAGGGATTTCCCGGGGGGATTCAAATGCACTGAATCAGTGTAACAAAAACACAAGATAAGGAATACGTGAATACAAGACAGCTTTGCAAATGACATCCAATTTGCAAAGTTGCTTGTTTTCACGTCCCCTTATTCTGAAGACCATTTAATGAAATGATAAAACCCCTTTAATGCTTCTGAATGCTTAGATATTACACTAACATTTAATAGAACTTGGACTAAGTTAGTACTCTGTAGACAGTGCCAATAATTTTTTAATACTTTACATCAACGTGGCTTGATCACATTCTTTAATCTTCATTGGCACCTACAGTGTAGACAGAGGTGAGAAATCACAATTTAAAACGTCATGGCTGACCTTTTTAAATTGCGTGACGTTTTAAATTGTGATTTCTCACCTCTGTCTACAAGTGTCACCTGCTGCAGGGGTGTCACAAGGGGGCCTTATTTGTTTTGTGTCCATGAGATTAGGGACGATTGCCCAAGTAGGAGTGGGATCCCTTACTGGAGTTAGTAATTTGCTGTATATATAAGGCTTTCCTGTTGGTAGGTGGGGTTCCACCAGACTTGATAATAGAAAAGCTATTCCTTCCTTCAGAAGTAGAAAGGATAAATGGTGAGGTTAGAAATCAGGGTTTTTAAATAGTGTGTATAGAGGTTAAGATTTTTAACAAATAAAAGTTAGATTTATGTTTTAAGATAGAAAAACTGATAGAGTTTAAGTTTGTCTATGGCAAAATAGTAAATATAGTGATCAAAAGTCACTCTCTGTTCTCTTGTGAGATTCTCATTTTTTTTGGAGACTATTTATAGAGGAAGCTAGGCTCTGGCACACCTAAGACTTCACTAAGGACTGATAAGCTTCTGAAGTGTGTAGTGATGTCGAATGCTTCTATACCTGCCGCTGAAGTAAAAAACAGTTACCCTACGCTCCTTCAGAACATCGCAGCTAGGACAATTCGTCACCGCCTGCAGAAGGCCTTGGGTCTACCAAGTCGCAATGCTGCAAAGAAGCCCTGCTCGCAGCAATGAAGAAGAAAAGGCTTGTCTTTTGTATGAAATATCAAGATTGGACAGCTGAAAATTAAAGAAAGTGATGTTTAGTGATGAGAGCACTTTCAGGTTGGTGGGGGGGGAGACTCAAAGATTGTGCATCATCTCAGTAACGCATCACAGTATGACCCAAAATATACGGTTAAGACTGTAACACCCCAACAGTGTTATGGTGTCTTTAGTGTCTGTTATCTGAACAGCGGTGGTAGCATACCTAGCCAATGGCTCCATTGTGGGCTTATGGAGAAGTAGCCATATGTGCATGTCCCACGATGAACTCCTGTTTATCTAAGGGGGGAAACGCGTCGGGATTTCTGTGGCGTTTTATGGCATCTGAACTTCTGACTATGAAGAGATAAGTATAAAGGCTATATGTATTTTGGCTTGTTTGCCTTTTATGCAACATTCTTTTTGTGTGTATTAATTAGTAGGTGTTCCTCATTTATTAGGACAGAATAGGCTTTGGACACTGAGTGTAGGGCCTAATAGGGATAGTCTCCTATGGATGGGGCCGTCCCTTTCGGGACGAATACTCTGTCCTTTGTAGATATATAATAGGGTGTGAATATCTTATTTATATATGTATAGAATATCTAGAATATTTGATTAGTTGTAAGGTATTTTTTGACTATGATCTTTTGTATTAGAGGAACACTTTTGTGCTTTGTTATTGATAGTTATTATTATGGTGTTACCTGTATATTAGAGTATTGTATTCATTATATGATTTTTTAAAATTGACTAATAAAGGTTATATTTTAGAGTAGGGCCCTGTTTATTTAGTATTCTCTGTAACTTAATAGATTCAGTGAAAGCATGGGCAAGGCCGGTCTGCACTTCCTTCCGAAGAATGTAACTATGAAAACAAGCAATTACATTAATGTTTTGGAAGAACATTTGCTTAATTTTAAGTGTGATTACTTTATGCATGATGGAGCCCCTGCCCACAGAGCCCAGGGCGTGACAAAGTTTCTCAATGACCATAACATTAACATTTCAGAGTGGCCAGGTAATTCCCTTGCTCTTAACCCAATAAAAAAATGGCAATGCAACATCAACGATCTAAAGGAGGCGCTGAAGACACGGTGGGTAATCAAGGACTCCACGTAATTCGCCAGCCCTGCCGAATCCTTACCTGAACGACTGCAGGTTATGCAAGGGTGACATGACAAAATAATAATTGTAACAAAATATCCACAATAAAACACTTGAATATTAACATTTTGTGGTTTTGTTGAACTAAGTTTTTTTTTTTTTTGTCGGCACTGTATAAACAGATGTTGAAATAAGTAATGAACATGTCAACAATTTTGTAACTAAATCTATTTCTAAAGTTGCTATTGACAAGAAATTCTCCCCTGATATTTTCTTTCTTTGAAACAATTGTCACTGCTGAATCCAAGTCTTTGCGTAACCCTCCATAGGTGTCCTTGGCTCTTGGCTAACTCTGCTGATAATTCTTTTCACTCCTCTGTCTGAAATCTTGTGGGGAGCACCTGGTTGTGGCCAGTTTATAGTGAAATTATGTCCTTTTCACTTCCGGGCTATGGTGCCAACAGCGTTCAATGGGACCTTAAGTAGTTTAGAAATTCTTCTGTAACCAATGCCATCAGTATGTTTTACAACAACAAGGTTTTGAAGGTATTGAGACAGCTCATTGGTTTTACCTATCATGAGATGTCTCTTTTGGGGCACCTTGGTAATGAGACACCTTTTCATAGGCCATCAGCTGATATTATTTTTCACTTAGTAGCAGGATTGCTTTCTAATTACTGACAGATTTCAGCTGTCAATCCAAAAAGTTAGTAGCTAAGCAGCACCACCTTATATTTATTTCAGGATGCACCGCCCTTAACGGGGATTTGCCGAGACAAAGATTCTTACCTCTCAGCTTAGCTCAGGCAGAATGTCAACAAATCACGCTGAGTCATGAAGCTGCAGGGGAGAGAGGGTGGGGGCCAGTGAGGAGTGAGGAATCCAAGGGAGCGTCTCAAAACTTAAGTGAAATAATAAACAGTACAAGAGTGGATTCTAAATACAGCAGACAAAACTGCTTTAAAGTTGGTGACATGTTCAATATTTCTTTCACCCGCTGTATATGTATATAGATAGACAGATATGCTAGATAAAGAGATAGCTGTATGGATGGATAATATATATTGATATATAATTAATATGGTTAGATAGATGGATGTATAGATAGATAATATATTTATAGATGATAGATAGATAATATATAGCTATATTATCGATATTGGATAGATGGATGAATAGATAATATATTTATTGATAACATAGATAATATACACTCACCGGCCACTTTATTAGGTACACCTGTCCAACTGCTCGTTAACACTTAATTTCTAATCAGCCAATCACATGGCGGCAACTCAGTGCATTTAGGCATGTTAGACATGGTCAAGACAATCTCCTGCAGTTCAAACCGAGCATCAGTATGGGAGAGAAGGTGATTTGAGTGCCTTTGAACGTGGCATGGTTGTTTGGTGCCAGAAGGGCTGGTCCTGAGTATTTCGAAATGCTGATCTCCTGGGATTTCACACAACAACCATCTCTAGGTTTACAGAGAATGGTCCGAAAAAGAAAAAAACATCCATGTGGAGCGGCAGTCCTGTGGCGGAAATGCCTTTGTTGATGCTCAGAGGTCAAAGGAGAATGGGCAGACTGGTTCGACTGATAGAAAGGCAACAGTGACTCAAATAGGCCACCCGTTACAACCAAGGTAGCAAAGAGAGCATCTCTGAACGCACAGTACGGCGAACTTTGAGGCAGATGGGCTACAGAAAAGCAGAAGACCACACCGGCGGCACACTCCTCTTCAGCTGATCAGAAAACAGGAAACTGAGGCTCCAATTTGCCCAAGCTCATCGAAATTGGACAGTAGAAGATTGGAAAAACGTTGCCTGGTCTGATGAGTCTCGATTTCTGCTGCGACATTCGATGGTAGGGTCAGAATTTGGCGTCAAAACACATGAAAGATGGATCCCATTCATGCCTTGTATCAACGGTTCAGGCTGGGTTGTGTGTGGTGTGTCATGGTGTGGGGAAATTTTCTTGGCACTCTTTGGGCCCCTTGTACCAATTGAGCAATCGTTGCAAACACCTTGTGGAATCTATGCCACGAAGAATTGAGGCAGTTCTGAAGGCAAAAGGGGGTCCAACCCGTTACTAGCATGGTGTACCTAATAAAGTGGCCGGTGAGTGTATATTGATATATAATCAATATGGAATATATTGATGGGCAGACAAACAGACAGATAGATATATAAATAAAAACTACATTACATGCTATTTTTAAGGGAACCTGTCACACTGAAAATACAATCTGATCTATTAGCTGTATGCTATAGAGCAGGAGGAGCCAAGCTGATTGACATGTGGTTTGTGTGAAAACATTCCTCACGACTTGAATTTTATTCTTTTAAAGAGACTGTCCAGTAAAAAAATATGTATTTCATTTGGCCGAAGGTGGTTCAACACCTCTCCTCCGCAAAAAACCCCCCCCAAAAAACGAGTACATTCTCCATCCGCTCCCAGTGATTTGCTCTTCTCAACCTTCAGGTTCTCGTGCCGACACAGAGGAGAGGCTCATGCTCCATACAGCAACAGGGGACAGCTAGTATTCAATTCTTTTTTGGGCCCCTCTGGCCCCAATGGAATATGATTTTTTTTTATTGGCCAACCCCTTTTCATCTCAAATAGTTCTGTCCTTACAGTGGGCGGTCCTAAACAGTGATTGACAGCTATGTCTCTATTCATACTCATACAGAGTAGTATGTCAGTCACTGAGTGACACCACCTACTGGACTCCAAAGCATAAAGATAGCAGGTATTTCAATTAATAAATTACAAGTTTTACAGAATATTATCTCACAAAGCTATGTATTCATCTGCTCATCTCTTCCTGCTCTATAACAAGCTGCTAATAGATTTAACAGAATTTTCATGTTGACAGGTTCCCTTTAAAGGGGTTGTCTCACTACATCGATTCATCTTACCTCAGTCCTGTTTTCTTGGTTTCACTTTCGAATTTAGGGATGTGTTTACTTTCTTCTACTGGCTACTGCTAGTCTGCAGTGACAAGCTGCTGGGGACACCAGGTCTGTAGCTATAGCAACCAGTGCTGGCAGCCTATCAGGAGAGATTGAACAGGTCTGCAGCTATAGCGACCTGAGGAGCTGATGCATTCCATACAAGAGGGGATATCTAGCAATAGGTAGGACACTGGTAATAGACATATATTGCAAAGTGACTTGTTTTTGCAAGATCTTTAACATAGAAAGCAGCAATCCTTGTAGTGAGACAACCCCTTTAAGTAAAAAATATGCAGAGGCCACACTTCACAGTTTCTATTCGTTCTTTTTGTTGAGATGTCCTGATTGTACCTACTGAGAATGTTTGATAATCGTTATTCACAATATTGTAGCCCTTGAATACCTCGGCAATTGTAATGCCCATTTGGGAAACAAATTGATGATCCGTTATGTCCTCTGTAAGTACAGAATTGTTTTGTGTATTGTACTCTCATTGGAAAATCCAATAACAACATGAGTAGAGGGAAGACTATTTAGAGATAAAGGACTGCAGAATCCAGTAGCCCTCCTCCCCCACTGACTGCCCAAGTGACCCACAAGCGAGGGTCTCCACAGCATAGGGGTCGCTCCTATTTACTTCCAGTTAGCTTTGATAATATTCACAAAAGGAAGATGCTGATCACTGCTGGAGTCTTCCATCTCCTCTGAAAATGACAACGAGCTACGGCACAAACTGTCAGATCCAATTACTGGGCTCAATTACAGAGAATGACTCTCGTACTGTGATAATACCTCAGCACGGGATTGCTTCAAGTAATATGTTACACGAATATGGTGCAGCCATCTGCTCCTCTGATGCCGTACATCATCCCCAATTATAGGGCTTTCTTTTAATAATGTGACAAGCACAACAGCTGCAAGGATCTGCTCCCCTGCTTGAGAAATGTTTTAAATCCTTATGAAGAATTTCATGATTTTCAGGTTTTGCTTAGTTAGCTCCCATAGCCATATAGAATATGGCAACCGCTCGAGATGCTGTGGCATCCCAGAGATACTGATGAACACATTTGCAGAAAGGAAGGGCCAAAAATTCCTTTTCAACATTGTCCAACTCTTATTTGCAGCTACAGGAAATGATTGGTGGAGGTGATTGCTGCTAGAGGGAGTTCTACAGGTTATTTAATGCAAAGGTTCCCTTTTTCTCCCTGCACTGTGGATTTTTTCTGAATAAAAGACAGGAAAACTACAATTAATAAATAGGCTCGAGAAAGGCAATATTTGTTTTTTGAGCCGAAATGTGCGTGGCACACACTTTTGTGCTCTGGATCCTAATAAATAAGTTTTTGATGCTGACGTCCTTTTGCTATTTTTTGGACATTTTGGAGGCGAGAGTGTGGCTGTCTCACCTATGGACTGTTCTTTGCGTCATTACTTTTGGCATTGATATTTGGACTTCGGTGCTGGCCAAACTTTTGTTTTTTGGATACATTGAGTTAGACAGTAGCACTACCTTAGGGCTTATTCACACGGAGTTTTCTCTCCGTGTTACAAGCACTTTTTAGATCCGTCGCTGGGACCAACAGGACAGACCCAGAGATGGATCTAACAATTAGCAGTGATTTTATCACTGCGGGCTATGACGAACACGCAGCTATGTTCAGATGAGAGATCGCCGCTACGTGTTTCCATAGCGCAGCTCGGGTCTGTCTTTGAAAGAATTGCATGTCAATTCTTTCATAGACGCAGCCGACAAGCAGGAGGGGAACACGCAGCGGCGATCTCTCATGTGAACGCCGCTGCGTGTTCCTCATACCCCGCAGTGATAATCTCACTGCTAATTGTTAGATCCGTCTCTGGGTCCGTCTTGTCGTTCCCCGAGACGGATCTAAAAAGCGCTTGTAATACGGCGTGAAAACTCCATGTGAACAACCCCTTACAGTGGGGATGCACCGCTTCTGGCCCCTGGATCCAAGAGGCCCAAAAACGTCCAAAAATAGTAAGAAGCAGCATCCAATGGGTTCATGTATACAAATACACCCATAAAAGCATGCACACTTTTATGGGTGTATTTATGGAGGAATAAATAACTTCTTTGTATACATGAACCCGTTGGATGCTGCTTCTTACTATAGCTTTTAGGAAAAGTACAATTGTCTGTAGGATTTTTTAGTTATGCAGAAATCAAGGTAATTCCCAGAGGTTCACTTACTTTTTTTTTCCAGCAATGAAAATGTTTACTTAATAAAAGACATGAACAGTACAATTGTCTATATGTAATCAGTTTAGTTGCACTGTGTTTGTGTAAATTTGCGAATTCAGAAAACCATCACCCCACATTATATTAGTTATCAAGGCAGAAAGTCAAGTAATTCCAAATGAGGTCACTTACATTTTTGCTAGCACTGTGGATGTTTACTCAATGATATACGTGAACATTACAACTGTCTATATAGTATTAAGTTTAGTTAGATTGTAATTGACTATAATTGTGGCTTAGCTAATAATTAAAACATTTTATTTTACTTAGTTACAATACAGAAGTCCAAGTAATTCCGAAGAAGTTCCCTTTTTCTCCAAGCACTGTGAATGTTTTTATCAAAAAAGTAAAGGGCTTGTTCCACCCCGGGTTTTTGTGATCCGTTTTCGGATCCCTTTACGGATCCGCAAAAAATCTAACAATTGTCTTGTATTAACATTTAGTTTTAATGGGAAAAGGCCCCTGTTCCCCCGGGGATCAGCGATGGCTTTTGAGACTCTCCGCTTTTGATCGCTTTAAGAATTGACATGTCAATTTTATTGCTTTTCGCAATGAAGCCATAGGGTAAAGGAGTCCGTTTTGGGACTTGTCCCAAAAAAGTCCACACTCCTGGTACGTAACGCTGCGCTTTTCATCCCGAAAGCTGCGAAAAGCGCATGGGAGGTTGGGCGGGGATCGCTGGGGAGGGGTGCAGCCGGGGGGGGGGCGCAGGGGAGCGGGGGGCGGCCAGGGGCGGGGGTCGGCGGGCGGGGGGGGGTGGCGGCAGCGGGGGGGACATGAATGAATGGGAGTGGGGGAAGACATGAATGAATGGGAGCTGGGGGGGGCCGGGGTTGAATGAGAGAATGGGAGCTGGGGCAGGAAAAAACATGAATGGGGCTGGTCAGAATGATACTGAAGGGAGCCGGGGCAGGACAAATGAAAGGGGAGCTGGGGCGGTTGGTGAATGGGGGCCGGGGGAAACATGAATGAATGGGAGCCCGGGGGAGAGACGAGACTGAAAGGGGGTGGGGCAGAGCAGCATGAAAGGGAGCCGGGGCAGATACAAAAGGGGAGAGAAGAGGAAATTTAAAAAACATCCGAAAGCGGGATGGTAAAACGCAAGTGAAAAAAGTTTACTCATAAATGTGAACATTACCAACTGTTTATATAATTAGTTTAAGTTAGATTTGTGGATTGTTTTAATTTGTCTAGCTTAATAACTAAAACATTTTATTTTACTTAGTTACAATACAGAAGTCCAAGTAATTCCGAAGAAGTTCCCTTTTTCTCCAAGCACTGTGAATGTTTACTCAATAATAGACATAAAGGCTACAACAGTCTGTGTTTTGTTATTTTAATTAGATAGTGTTCGTTTATAAACTTATACCACATTTTATTAGCAATCAGCACAGAAATCCAGGTAATTCCTAGGGGTTCGGTTATTTTTTCCCCCAGCATTGTATTCATATTAAATATGTTCCATAAAACACATAAATAATGCAAGTTTGTAGGTTATTGGTTTATTAAGATTGTGTTTTACTATAATTGTGACTTCAGAAAAGAATCACATCATATTTTATTAATAAGCAATGCAGAAACTGAGATAATTCCAAAAGAGGTCACTTAGATTTTCTTCCAGCACTGTGGACGTTTACTCAATAAAAGAAAGTAAAAGTACAACTGTGTGTTATTAAATTGTGTTTGTATAATTGTGACTTGGATAATCCCAAGGGGTTCACTTACTTTTTCTCCCTGTTCTATAAATTCAAATTAAATCTACTCAATAAAAACACATGTATAATACAAGTTTGTATGTTATTAGAACAATTAGATTGTGTTGTACTATAAGGCTATGTTCACACGGCAATAATTGCGGGACGTATTTCGCCCACAATTACGCCGTGTGCTCGGGAGCAGGAGGGAGAGGGGACGGCAGCTCGCCAGCCCCATAAACGTTCATTATTTACGGCGCGTATATGCCGTGAATAATTGACATGTCCCATCTCTCCCTGCTCGCTGTATTGTCCAAGCGGGGAGAGGAGACGTCATCCATAGTTCTATGAGAACTGTGGATTACCATAATGACTGGGACGTATCTCACCCCTTATTTAGCGCAGTACGGTGCGAAATACGGGGTGAGATACATCCCATGTTAAGCTGTGTGAACATAGCCTAATTGCGACTTCGGAAGAGAACCACATCACATTTTATTATTAATCAATGAAGGAATCCAGGTTATTTCAAGGGAGGTCACTTACTTCCCACCCTCTCCCCTTCACTGTGAATGTTTACTCAATAAAAAAAGCCATGAACATCACAACTTTCTGTATGTTATTGGTTTAGTTAGATTTTGTTTGTCTGTAATTGTGACTTAAATAAACTTATACCACAGTTTATAGGTAGTCAATGCAGAAATCCAGGTAACTCCAAGAGGTTCACTTATCTTTTTCTTCAGCACTGTAAATTCATACTAAATGTGCTCAACAAAACACGTGAAGAATGCAAGTTTGTATGTTACTAGTTTAATTAGATTGTGTTTTACTATAATTGTGACTTCAGAAAACCATCACATCGCACTTTATTAGTAATCAATGCAGACATCCACGTAATCCCGAAGGTCACTTACATTTTCCTCCAGCACTGTGGATGTTTACTCAATAAAAGACATGAACAGTGCAACTGTCTGTGTGTTATCCGTTTAGTTAGATTATGTTAGTCTACAATTTTGATGTAGATAATAATAAAACAATATTTTATAAGTAATTAATTCAGACACACAGGTAATTTTCAAGGAGGCCATTTCCTTTTTCTCCCTCCACTGTGAATGTTTACTGAATAAAAGACCTGACCGGCATAACTGTCTCCATGTTATTAGTTTAAATTGTGTTTGTCTTTACTTGTGATAATTTGAAAGGGTTCACTTACTTTTTCTCTCAGCACTGTCAATTCAAACTAAATGTGATCAACAAAACACATAAATAATACTAGTTTGTATGTTATTCGTTTAATTAGATTGTGTTTTGTAATTGTGACTTCAGAAAAGAATCACATCACATTGTAATAGTAATCAATGCAGAAATCTTGGTAATTACAAACAAGGTCACTTAAGTTTTTTCCCAGCACTGTGGGTGGTTATTCAATAAAAGACATGACCAGTCCAATTGTTGATCAGGACTGTGGGTTGGAGTTGTTATAAAATGGACCGACTCCAACTCCAAAAATCTATAATAAATTGGTCCAGTTAGTTTGATGCAAAGAGCAAGAGGAATTGGGTTCAGCCAATGCTGCTGCTCCCATATCTTCAGCCTCATCAGATGAACAGTGTAATTGATAACATGGAGCAGGCAAAGCGCTGCCCCAGGGGAAAAGATTCCGCTACCATAGCAATAAGATTAACCAGATTTAGGCAACATTTTTCACTTGCTCTTGAAGAGTAGAAGAGTCCAACCATTCATCAATACTGACTGTGGCTGAGGCAATTCCTTTATACCCTGACATTGTTAGAGATGTTGCCCCTGTGGTCACCGTTTTGCCACCAACCTAAGTTAGTGTAGAGAGGCCGTTCTGTAGCCTGGAAATGAGGTCAGATGTGAGGTCATCTATGAAGGATTTGATGGAGGAAATACTATTTCTCAGAACAAATTCAGAGACTCAACAAATGTTATTCAGGACGGTTTTGTTGAAAACTGTTTTTTCCCCCTTCCTGCGTTTTGCATATTTACAATTAATTAAAGTTTTTTGTATCCAATAAATATATTTTATGTTCTACCAAAGTAGCTTGATTGTAGTGTAAGATGACAAAAAGCCTGATGTTACCATTTTACTACAGTAAAGTTATCACTTAAACATGTGCCGTGTATGAGTGAGTCAGAGTCAGGAGTCAGGGAAATTGAGGATTTGTAGCGGAGCATGCCGCAAGATGCCGTGTGTTTAGAAAAATGCAATGATCAGTGAGTTCTTCAAAAGTGCGGGGGGACTCGCCCTCAGCCGGCTCCATTAACTTTCATTATCCCTTCTGTGAGAGCTATGATTTCCGTAATTACGAGGTGTATTTCAGGGCACAGTGCAGTGCAATCATGCCTCCGAAATATGCCCTGAAGTAAGCCGCGTGAACATACCCTCAGACTATGTCTACACAGCATCGAAAAGCTATCGTATTTTCGGCCGTTTTAGGATTCTAAAACCGCTGAGAAGACGATCATTTAACCAGTCCATAGACTTTAATAGAAAAAATGACCTGTAGTCTACACAGGTAATTTTTTTTCTGGCGCCGGCATTTTGAGTTTTGTCGTCGGTTTCCCATACACTCAATTGTATGGGCCGACAGCAAAAAAATTAGAACCGTTTTTTGCGCAAAACATGACAAAAACTGGTCGACTTTCAGACCGTTTTTGCCTGATGCCGTGTAGACATAGCCTAAGGGTGAATTCACACAGCGTCTGGTCAGCTTATAGCAGTATGTACTGTGCGCGCCGCTATATGCCAGGTGTTTTAGATGTACACACTGGCCAGCACGTACCCCTAAAGTGCTCTGGCCTGGGCCATATTCACTTCCGTTTACCCTGGCGCTTGAGCGCTGAGAAGAAGTGGTATGTTGTTTCTTTGATGAAGGAGTAAACGATGTCCAGCTGAAGTAGCAGTTAAATAAAATCCACTTTTATTAGAAGGTTAAAAAGAACATCCAGAAAACAGATAACTGACGCGTTTCAGGCCCAAATCTGTGTCGGCCCTTAGTTGTAGCAGCTACGACTAAGGGCCGACACAGATTTGGGCCTGAAACGCGTCAGTTGTTATCTGTTTTCTGGATGTTCTTTTTAACCTTCTCCTAATAAAAGTGGATTTTATTTAACTGCAGCTTCAGCTGGACATCGTTTCATCCTTCATCTTGGATTTCCTGCGTTGCCTGCAGAGTCCGTGCTGATGCATTTGCTACAGTGAGCTGGTTGTTCATTCAACTTCTATATGTTGTTTCTTTCTCCCGGCGCACAGTACGTTTTGGGGAATACGTGGGGTTATCATAGCACTGAGCGCTATGATTTTACCATAATTGCAGGCTGTACTTCAGGGGTATTGCAGTGCAATTACGCCCAGAAGTATGGCCGGCAATTATGCCATCTAGCAAGATAAAGGGTAACGCTCACCTAGGTGGTGGGTGCTAAGTGGTAAGGTCAAAAATTGACTAGTTTACAAACAGAAGTAGAAAACCATACCAGAATTGGTGTGCCGTGGTTTTCTACTACTATTGGCAATTATGCCCTGTGAATATGCCCTAACTGTAACTTGATGAGAATCAGATTTTTATTAGTGATAAATGCAGAAATCACATACTTTTTATCCTTGCACTGTAGATGTTTACACAATGCACTTAAAAGACAAACTATCCAAGTGTTTGTATGATTAGTTTATAAATGTGACAATCTCAATGGCCATTTACCAAGTGCCATTTTTCTTTTGAGAAATGCTGCAAACGTCATGTAACACTCCAGTAGTGGCAGCTGCACAATGAGTTCCCACTTGATGGGCATTCTGTAGAGGACCAAATAATAGTAGAAATAGTTACAATACTTCTACCCAATAATGTTATATCCATATAAAAAGGACCAACGTTGGTTTTAATCTTGACTTGGCCAACACACTGATGTCAATAGGGAAAAATAATAGCAGCAGTTGAATAAGTCATACTAATTCAACATACCCTGTTTCCCCAAAATAAGACAGCGTCTTATATTAATTTTTGCTCCTAAAGATGCACTATGTCTTATTTTCAGGGGGTGTCTTATTTTTCCATGAATAAATTATAGCATGCTATACTAGTGTGTGTGTGTGTGTATGTATATATATCTATATATCCTAAAGTTTAGAGTCACAAACCATAGGATATATGTATGTAAAGGACATTTTATGGGAGCTGCAGTGACTTATCTCAAAGGATGGCAAATGTGACATGCTGGGACTTGTAGAACTAGAAGTTCCAGCATACCCCATCAGCCATCCTGTGAGGTGTGTGTGTGTCAGTATCATTGCTCTGTTCTCTTGCCCCCCCCCCCCCCCATCCCTCACTCACTTGTACACTTTCTGTCTCCTGTCATGTTTGGGAAATGTGGTGACATCACAGTCACATGACCTCCCTGCACAGGTCCTTCAAAACTCAGGTACTACACAAATATGTCCCAGGGCCATTTCTCGGGGGTGAGCGGGGCTTGGGAACACCCGCCCCCACCACCGTTCTCTCTGCCCACCCGTAGGGACGGCCCTGTGTATGGGGCACTGCAGCAATTATTTCCCCGATGGCTTATTTTCGGGGGGTGCCTTGTATTAGGGAATTCAACAAAATCTCTGCTATGTCTTATTTTCGGGGAAACACGGTACTATATCCATTTAAAGTTCTGGGCAAAAGTTTTAGATAGGCGTAAGTAAATGCTGCAAAGTGAGAATGCTTTTCACCAGCCCTTGGAGTCCTGGAAGTGATGATGCAGCCATGCAGAGTTTTGATGTTATCATCATCCAGTCTGTCTGGGATTACTTGAAGAGACAAAAGGATCTGAGCAGCTCCATCAACAGCAGACCCGCAGTAACGTCTCCAAGATGTTTGGAGCAACCTCCCATCCGAGTTCCTTCAGAAACTGTGTCCAAGTGACCCTAGAAGAACTAATGTTGGTGGTTACACCAAATACTGATTGGATTTTGATTTCACTTTTGTTCATTCACTTTGCATTTTGTTAATTGATAAAATAAACTATTAACACTTCTATTTCTGAAAGCTTCTTACTTTGAAGCATTATGTCACACCTGCCTAAAACAGTGCTGTTTATGTCCGACTAATGATATGGAACATAAGAAGACATTCTGTAGCTGCCATCACCTTTCTTAAAGCAATATACCTTTCTATCACTAGAGGGCGCATTATGTCCTTATCACAACTGGAATTAAGTTGGCTATTAGCTATTTAAAGTTAACATTTGTTGAGTACATACCACATTTTCTAGGTTCTGGCATGAAGGCAGTGAGGACTTACTTCTACAGTGGTTTTTTTTTTTTAATGCAAAGTCTCTACTATTTAGCCAGTTTGCCCCATCTGACTCTTTTCTTTTCCTTTGGAAATGCCATTTTTGGAACATACAAACTGTTTTATTAAATTATGTATATCATGTCCTGATTTATTGCTATTTGTTTCATGTAAGTGTATGGCTATATTAAGCTTCTGTGGTGATGTGTACAGGCAGCCCCCGCGTTACATACAGGATAGGGACTGTAGCTTTGTAGTTAAAGGGGTTGTCCCTACGGGGGATTGCTGCTTTTTTATTTTAAAGACCCTTTGCAAAAAAATTTCACATTGAAAATTATGTGCCCAAGTAAAAAGATACTACTATTCTGAATACCCCCTCTTGTAGGGGGCTCATCAGTCCCGGGCGCTTTTATTTAAAAGGGCCCCCCTTTGATCTCCCCTGGTTGCTATAGTTTACGCCCTTTGGTTTTAAAATGCACCCCTAGGGGAAATTTCCAGTAAACAAAACCCCTGAATTCAAAGTAAAAACCAAGAAAACAGGACGAGGTAAGATGAATCAATTGGGTGAAAAAACCCCCCCCAATTTAAATTTTGTTTTTAAAATTTTGGAAAGAAGGTCCCATTTTTTAATTACCCTCCAGCCCTTTAATTTTTTTTAAAGTTTTTGGATGTGATTTTAACACCCTCCCATGTCTGTTTTTTTCCCCCGGGGGGGGGGGCTTCCCCCCCCTGTTGTACGTGTTTAACTTTTGGGGTTGTAATAGGCTAAAACTACATAACTGCAGAGGGAATTTCGGGCTCTGGGGCAATGGGTATCATATATGTATATTGCTTAATAATATGCCCCAAACAGAGCTGACAACCCAATCTCCCAATTATAAAATTTTTTTTTTTTTTTTTTTGATTAAAAAGAGTTTTTATTTAAGCAAACATAATAAAAGGGCCGATGCAAGTCACTTCAATAGTAGGATGCAAGATTTTAACGAAAAAGGTAACAGGGAATCATATGAACATAAGGGCAGAGGCTACCCAAATTAAAACAGAAATATGTAACTTTAAAAGCAGCAAAAGGCATTTATGGGGACTATAATTTGTTTCAGCAATGCATATTTTAAAACAAAGATCATGGCCATGAAAATGAACAAACTTAATGGGCCCGATGACTGGAATACACTAAGGTATGGAGAAAAGGGGACGAGCCATCCCAAAAAGTGAAAACTTTTTGAAAAATTATCAGGTTTTGTTCCGCCTCAGAAAGGGGCAAAGGGGACCCTGTTACCCCATTGTATAATCTGCAAAATTTCCCCCCTCGCCATCACGCCCCCGACAAAGAACGGAGCCAACTAGGGTCATGTTACACTTTAAAACCCCCCTTTTTCCCCCCAAAAATATGGGGACGCCCCCTGAGGGAGTGCTGCATTGAGACAGATCGTCAATTAAGCTAAAAGAAACAACCCCAACAAGAGTAGGGAACGAAGGAAAAGGGGATAACCACCAGGCCCTCACCACACCCCGCAATCATCCAAACCTCAGGTTTCAAGCGATCCGAAGCTCCGGGACTAAAACGTAAACCGAAAAGATATGGTATTTGGGGGAAGGCACAAAAATTTGAACCAGTCGCCCCCAGACTCTTTGAAAGGTAAATCGTTGGGTTGCACACCTTATCTCCCCCCAATCTACAGATTTATGGACCTCTTAAAACCAGGCGAAATATTTGGGCAAAAAAAGTTGAGCGCCAAAATCGGGGGAAAAAAAAACCCTTTGGGGCGGCTATCGCAAGGGGGTGTTTAAACCCTATTCTTGGGAAAGCGAGAAAAACCCCTGACTCACATGAACAAAAAAGTGGTTGGGTAAAGGGTTTTAATCTGTCACCTGGATCAAGTAAAGGGACCGGGAAATTATTTGAGACCAAAAGGTTGCAGGGAGGAACTTGCCCCCAAATGTGAAAGCAGGGTTTCCCGCTGCCCCATGGCATCCCCAGCATGGGGTTGGAGACCGATGGGAACAGAGTGTGGAGCAGCACGGGGACCCTATACCAAGGGATACAATCTTGTATTTTTAAAATTTTGGAATCTAAGGGAGACGGGGGTTCTCCCGGGGAAAGTTTGAAAAACCCGACCCCCTTTCCCTTTTTTCAGTAAATTTCCCCTGCCGAGCCCCCTTTTTCCCCAGGTTTTTTGGAAAGGGGAAATTTGAGGGAGGAATTTTCCCTCCCGTCTTTGGCCATGGGTCCTAGATAACAATTTGCGAGGGGAGACTGGAATGCGGGAAAACCAATTCCCCAAACATGGAGAGAGGTTGGAAAGGGGTCAAGGGGGTTTTAAAATTTCCGCAAAATGTCCCAAACCAAAATGGTTAAAGAAGTCTCGAGAATCTCGATTTTTGATCTAAATCGACAGAACCGAATAACTCTTGACCCCCCCCCAACCCCATCATACAATCTTCATAAACCCAAAGCCTCTATTCCCCCTATGCCGACCCGGTGCATTTAAATGGCCCGGGAAATTCCGGGGTTTCCGGTAATGGGGTGGGGGGCCCCCGGGGTTTTCCCAAAATATGCATGGGCAGGGGGGTAGGATCTGGGCCCGTCAACGGAAATTGGGTTTGGTAAAATGAGAGGGGTAGAGAGTAGACTTTTTTTGGGACCATGGGGGGGAAAGCCAGGGTGCGCGCCGTAAAGGGAAACCATAAAAGTTCGGGCTTCGATTTGAACCCAAAAGTTTATCGCCCTTTCGTTGGAAATTTACCCAAAAATCCTGACCGGGGAGCCGCTAAATAGAAATGCTTGAAATTTTGGGGAACTGACAGCCCCCCCTCCCGCCCTAGGTCTCATAAAATTTGCTCTGGATACCCTAGGGTGCCTCCGTTGCCCAGAAAAAAAGCATAAATTAGACTAGCAGGGGAGGGGAAAAAAAGGCCCTGGGGGGGGAGGATCGGAATCGTCGGGAAAACAGATTTTGTAAGCGGGGAAAGGGGAAATTCATCTTAATGATATTGATTCGACCCCCCAGGAAAAGGGTCTTTTTTGTCCATCTGGTTGGGTTTCGACTCTATCGGTCGAGGAGGGGGGGGAAATTTAGTTCAAACTTTTTTTTTTAGGGCCCTGGGGGGTTATATTGACCCCCGGGTTTCTTGATGGAAGAGGAACCCCCAGGAAAAGGGAAAAAAAACCCCTTAAGCCTAGAAAACCGCTTCTGGGGGAAAGCTGGGGTTCAGAGCCTTTCTTTTCCCCTTGTTCCCTTGTGTTTAAATAAGAGACCCAAACCATAGGGGGCCTAAAAGGTTTAAAGGGAGAATGATGAGGGGGGTTTTTGTTAAATAAATAAAGGTCATCTGCAAAGCTGAGTTTTTTCAGAAAAACCCTTTACCACATTTAAATCCCATTGATCGAGTTGTTCTTACGAAGTCTTGGAGCAATTTAACCCATAACTATCGCGTTCAGGGGGGGGGGGAAAGAGAGGGCAGCCCTGTCGGGGTTAACCTTTTCCGTATATTGAAGGTGGAGGAAAGCAACCCTTTGACCCGTATCTGAGCCTGCGGAGAGTGATAGGGGGGCGAAAATTTTTCATGCAGAATGGGGGCCCAAACCAAAAACTAAAAGGGGGCACCTGAGAAAAAGGGCCCATTTTAACCCGAAAAAGGGGCCTTCTCTGCGCCAGCGAGGAACCCATAGCGGGAAATTTTTTGGTTTTAAACCCCACATAATGGTTTAAAGGGTGAAGGTCTTGAGTGTTTTAAACCCGCTGGAAGAACCCCGCATGACCCCAAAATTGATAACTATTAAGGGGGGTTTTCAATCTCAGGGCAATTAATTTCGCAAAAAATTTTTGGCCCGGGGGGGTTATTAACGAAAATGGACGATAGTTTTGGGGCCAAAAAAAGCGGGGCCCTTCCCTGATTTGGGTATAACTTTTAATTTTGGGCCCTTAGGAAGTCGGGGGGAAAAAGGGGGCCGTAGAACTAAAGCCAGAGTTGAAAGTAGTTGGGAATTGGGGAATTTAAATTTCTCCCTTAGGACTCTATGGGAATCTAGCATTTAAAGGGCCCATCGGGCCCCAGGGTCTTCCCCGAAGGTAGGGAGGCTAGGGCCCCTTTGGGTAGTTCGACGAGGTAAAGGGGGCATCCAGGAGCTCGCAACGTCCCCCCAGGGAAAAGGAAATAAGCGAGTTGGGGCGAAGGAGAAAATTTTCTCGAGGGATAGAGCCCTGTCCGCCACCGAAAAAAAGATCGCAGGCGGGGAAGGGAAAGATTTTTGAGTTTTGAATTTATATCATGAAAGACCGACGTATGTCGTCTGTTAAATCCCACCAATCGCCCCTCAGTGCCCTTAAACCCTGGGGGATAAAAGAAGGGGATCTTCTTTTCTTAAAGGGCCCCTAGCGAGATATCCCCGGTTTGTTACCCCCCCCCACTCATAGAACCCAAGCTGCACATATTTACGAAAAGCTTTTTTGCCTATTTTTCCATGATTTGTCAAAACCTGGGGGCCGGATTTTTAATGAGTTCTCAGGTCCGTATCAAAACCTCCGAGGTTTTGTGGGCAGATTCTCCCTTGAGTGAAGGTAAACCCGGAACGTCTGATTTTTTTCCCCTGATCTGCACCCACGTTTTCGGGCCCGCGCTCCATTTTTTAAGGGAGCACCCCTTAAGGCAAAATTTAAAAGGGTTTCCCCCATTGAACGGAGGGGTCTTTGGCCCTCCGAGTGGTGTTCCTAAAACCCGCCTGAATTGAGGATGGATTTCCTGCGGGAAACAGTGCACCCCTGAAAGAGAGTCTCTTTGGGCCCCCAAAGAAAACGGAGGGCGTTTATAATGGGGGCAGGCCAAGTCGCAATGGACTGGGGGCATGGTCCGGTTAAAGTGGGCATCAATTTCATTCCTTGACATGGGTAGGAGGGAGTGCTGAGTGAAAAAAAGTATTTAATACGACTATAGGAATTTGGGGGGGGTACGAGTAAAGGTATAGTCCCCCCTACCCCGGGGCTGACCCCACAAACCGACAATTCATCCCATGTAGTAGGGGCTTGAGCCCCATTGGCCCCCCGAAGTGGGACGGGGGGAGCGTCCCTTAGGGCGTTCCAAGGGGCGGGGAAGAGGGTAGATTGAAGTCGCCACATAGCACTAAATTTTGGCCCCGCGTAAAGCAGTTTAAATCATCCAACCCCCCTGGTGAGGAAGGAGATCTGACCCGGGGTTGGGAACGTAGATTTGGCTATAGTATAGGGGATGGCCCTGGAAATACACTTCAAGAAAAATTTCCCTAGCCCTTTAAAGATTTCCCTATAGAAAAATCCAAAACCTGTAGGGGGAAGGGATCGGGGGATAAAGGGTTTTCCACCCCTTCGTTTTCTGAAATTGGGGTTTCCAGAATGATACCAAAAGGGTTTAAAATCTACTCTGGAGCAATCGCCCCTGATCCCGAAGTAAATGCGTCTCTTGTAAACAAAAAAACATGGGACCCTTAAACCCTTTCAGATGATAAGGGGGCTTGGATCGCTTTTCAAGGGGGTTTAGGCCCCCTTAACATTAAGGGACGTTACCCTTTGGTTAAGCAGGGGACCAAAGCAAACTAGACAGGCAAGATCCCCGGGGGAAAGGGGGTTTAGCCACCGGGGTGGGCCGGGCCCCGCGGTTTGGGGGGAGGAGATGCGGGGAAAAAAGTAAAACAAAAAAGACCAAAATGGTCGCAAAACCACAGAAAAACAGAGAAAAAAAAAAGGCGCCTAAGCGCCGGGTGTAGGCCAACCACATGGGGAGGTCCCAGGAATGTCTTTTTCGCAAAAGGGGGGGCGACCTGTTTTGCCTTCAAAGGGGTAAAAAACCACATCACAAGAAACAATCTTAGCGTTAGTGCTTAGTGCTCCATTTTTCAGGAATGGCAATCTGCAAGGCAAAGATTTGTAAACAAAAAAATCTTTTGAGGGAAAATGAAAAAAAGTTACGCCTAGCATTGGGGGAAGGGGGAGAACCACAGGAATACAGAAAGGTTTTAAACAGGAAGGAAAAAACACTCACAGCTCAGAAGTTCGGGGTCAGCGAGGGGGAACCCGCCCGGGGGGGACAGGGGCCCTTTCCGTCGTCGTTTTGGGGGTTGGGCCTTTGGGGGGGTGGAAACGAAAAAGGGTGCCGGTTGGGCGCGCTTGGAGGGATGACCATAGGAGATAGGATCTGGGGGAGAGTTCCAATCTGGAAGGGACAGTTGGTAAATCCAGGCAGGAGGGAAATCCGGGAAATCCACAGGAAAGGGAAAAAATCACCAATTGAGTTTTCCTCTTTTTAAAAAAGCAGGGAGAAAGGGGGCCCCATCGGTTTTGGGTATGGCGTTTTTGTAGCATAGAGACAGAGGCTTAAGGGCCCATCTTTATTCGCAGGGTCCGTCCCGATAAAACAGGATAAGCCCAAACCTGCGCCCCCAAAAGGATAGAGCCATGAGGGGAGCCTTTTCCCCAATACTCCTCTTTGGTGGTTTTTTGGTGGATTCTGCCCGGGCAAATCTCGTGGGGTTAGAGGGGTTCTGCTCTCTGGGCCCAGCGCCCCGATGCCTCGATCAAATTTGATGAGATTGTCGGGCCGGGTTTTCCCAGAATGTAAATTTAACTCTTTGGGGGGAGTTGGGAGCAATTTTAGCAGTGCGCCCCTGGGTTTTTGGAAGGCCCCGAAAATCTAATGTTATTGCGCCATTCGGTTCCTAAGTCCTCGAAAATGGGTCACCAAGGATTATGGCGCTAATCTGGTCGGGAAGGGGGAGTTTGGAGAATTTGTTTTTGCAGTAGCGGTTGAACCCTTTGGTCGTCCTTTCCCGTCGTTGACAATTTTTGTTGAAGCTCTTCCACAGAGGGGCCCGCACCGGTGCAGGGCCCCGGTGCCCGGCCCTTTACGGAGATCCCCTTCCCCCTTAAAACCGTTGGGATCTGCCTTTTTTTTGATTGGGGGGAGAGCCAGCAGCGCTTGCAGTTCAGGGTGCGAGGGCCCCGGGCTTTTAAACCCCTATCTCCGGGGGAAAGGGGGACCGAAGCTGGGGGGGTCAAAAGTCGGGATCAAGCTTGGGCCCCAAAATTCGGAGAGGGAAACTGAGGCTGGACGGGTGGGGGTCCACTCCCGTAGGGGGGATCCGGGGGGGGATGTCCCAACCACCCTTTCGGATTGCGGAGGTGCCCTTTTCACAGGCGCCCCAAACATCCTCCGATGAGGGAAAAAGGGGCATGCCAAATTTACCCGCCCCCCGAAATGGGTTAAACAGGGACAACCAGGGCCGCCTCCGGGAGAAAATTGGGAGCGTGATGGACCACGCCCCAATCTTTTGGGCCCTTTTTGTTTCAACTGTGGGGTGCAAAGTCCTTTTTTTTATGGGCTGCCTTACCTGCGGTTGCAGAAACATCCCAAAACATCCGGGGGGAGGCTGCTTACACACAGCTGCTGGGGTTTAGGAGAGGGGGGGGAGGGGACCCCACCTGGCAGTAGGGACTCTATAAGGGTCCTTGGTTTTAGACCCAGTTGAAGGTTGTCTGTGGCGCAAAAGACTTTTGGTCGGGGAGGCACCCCTGAGGTAGAATTAGGGGATGGATGACTACAGGCCCTTCATCATAGGGCAGTCCCCTAGATGGGGCTTTCTGTGGCCCGTTCAATGAACCATCCATATTTTGTCGGGACTTGTCTGCAGTCAAAGCTCCTGCCGCCCAATCTGGGGAGGGCCGAGCGTGATTGTAGGGGTCTGCAATTTAGGAATAATGCGGGCTCGGCCTTTTTGGGGGAATGGCAAATGGGCTCCCCACCTTGGGTGGGCCTGGCAGCCCGAGATTTCACCCTGGGGGGCTGGAATGGCGCCCCCTTTGGCCCGGGTTTAGATTGGGGAGCCGGGGCGGGCAGGGGAGTGTGAAAGGGGCGGCTGTGTGTTTTCCCGGCTCCTCTTTTGGGGGGGGAAGAGGGATTCTGGGGCCCAAACGGGTCATAAAAAAGGGGGAGGCATCCCGGGGGCGGAGGGGCGAGAGCCCGGGGGTTTCCCCGTGTTTCCCCGAGATGCAGGAGCTTCCTCTGAGGGGGCCGCTCCCTCGGGCCCGGTGCCCCCAGACCTTCATGACTTTGTCCGGGCCCGGGAGGAGTGGGGGGTAAGTGCATTCCCCGGGTTTATGAAGTGCCGTTAGGGCCCTGCACCTGGGGGGACCCCATAGCCCGGGAGCCCATGTGCGGGCACTGTTGTGCCGCAGTGAAAGGGGACGGGCGAGGGGAGGGAAAATTTGGGGCCGAGGTCTGGGGAGCGCGGGAAAGGGGGCCCCCCCTTCTTCCAGATCTTGCAGGGGGGAGAAAATTTTTAATGGTCAGGTTCCCCCTGACGGGGGTTCCCCATTTAAACTTGCGGGGTTTTTTGGCTCTTTAGACTTTATTCTCTGTAGTTTCCCCCAATTTGAGCTGTGTTCCCGCCCGGGCTCCAGAGAAAATGCGGGCCCACCTTACCCTGGGAAGCCAAAGCCCCCCCCAAAAATATTTTTTGATCAGCACTGAGGTTTAGTATTTTTTATTTGAAGTGCAGACTGATGCAGTTTGGGGGTCAGTATAAAATATGTGATATTGATCAGCACTGTGGGTCAGTATTATATATATATGTCTGCATCCCAATTGGCAGCTCTGTGGGTCAGAATTATATAATGCACAGCACAGTCTCTTCTCCACTGGTGTGGTGTCCTCCGCAAGGGAGATGGGCTTCAGTAGTGGGGGCTCCCCACTGGCATTAGTGTAATACACTAATACAGTCAGAAGACAGTAATTTTGTCTGGCTCCAGGGGGCCCAAATTTTGGGGAGGGGAGCGTGTGGGGGGGGTTCTGGGAAACTTGGCTACTGCCTGCTGTCATTTCAGCTTGGCCAGCATGGGGGGGGGGAGAGTTTCCCTGGGGTGAAAGGGCCTGGCTGAGCTCGGTTGGGGTGGGGGCCCTCAGGTAAGGTCCAGGGGCTTGGAGGGAAAGGGGTTTTCACAGCCTTTTTTGAAGGAAGTCCAAAGTGGTGAGGGGTTTGGGTCGGGGGGCATATAAAGTTTGCGATAGGCTAACTGTACACATATCCTATGCTGTTAAATTTTAAACACATTTTTAGAAAAGAGAAGATTACGGGTTTTTTTGCGCAGGGGAGCATTAAATTTCCCCCGGGGGAAACAGCAGTTTTTTTAAAATGTTTACCTTGGGTTGGGGTGGTGAAAGTGTATCGTGAGCGGGCCCGTTGGGAAACCATTGCAAATAAGCAATATGAAAACTGCAAAGCACCAACTTTGCCTAGAAAGGCCCAGAGGCGAACATCAGCTGCAAGCGTGCAAAAGGGAGGACCAATGCTACAGTGAAGCTGCTCACTGCCAAAATGAACCAAGGGGCGACCAGACATTTGTCCAAAACAGTTCAAAATAGGGGGCTCAGAAGCAGATGGATGGTCACTGCACCTCTTGCACCAGCAAAAAGGCTTCAAATTTTACAGCGGTATTGGAATCGGACCACCTCTGCTCGGAAATAATGGCCTTCTCGGGTGAGTCACGTTTTCTGTTTCATCAGATGGATGTTGGCATGTCAGGCAAAAACATCAAACAGCAACCATTGCTGGAAGAACACAAGCTGGTAGTAGAAGAGTTAAGGGCCGTTTACACGGCACAGGACAAATAGCAGTCAGTTTATTTGTACTGTTTTCGTGCCGTGCACACGGCCGCCGCGGTATAGCTTTTCTCCGCGGTTATCACAACATAAGACAACCGAAAACCAGTTGAATGAACATGTGGTCTGAAAAACCGCAGGGCGAAAAATCCGTGCAGTGGGGACCGTTGCAAGGATTTTCCATTAAGGTCCGTGTAAAAGTTTGTCAGCCGGTTTGCAAAACCGAAAACCGGCTGAAAAACATTTCCCTGGGGAACAAGGCCTTATGGTCCTGGCAATGTTTTTTTGTTGCATTCTCTGGGCCACTCATCCATGTAGAAGGCGCTCTCAACTGCTTTGGATATAAATCCATGCTTGCAGATCACGTACACCTATACAAGCAGATAGTCTTTCCTAGGGCGGATAGGATCTTCCAGTAAGAAACATCTGACATTGGGGAATTACAGGTCCAGGATAGTAATTGGAGGTCTTCGTCATGCTCTTTCAACCAGAGTTGAACCCAATAGCACCTGTGTGCCCATCTCGATGGTGGTGTTGGCTCTATGGACTCTCCAGCAGCTGTGGGATGCAGTCAGCTCTAGCTACCTGTGACAACCTACCAGGACCTTATGGAGTCACTCCCAGTCCATCTCGCTGCTGTCCGTACTACACACTGTGGTTACTTTGGATACTAGATGGGCACAGTGATGGGCCTCGGCTGCAAATTTGATGGAGGTTGGATATACAGACACTTCCTATATTCTGAATATTTGTCTTTTATTTTTGTATTATGTCCATAGATGTTTGCTATCTGATAGCATTTTGATGTTAATGTATTTGATCTCATGCTGTGTATTTTGTTACTGGGGGTGAATTTCTTTTGCATTTTATGCACTGGGCTATCAGTACTGCTATTTATAATCGGTTTCAGTGGGTTGAGATATTGGGCATTTCAGCCCCTTTGTTTTTAAAACAGTCTCTTTTTGTAGAACCCTTCTTCCGTTTCATAGTTACTCCGAGTACCGCATCTTTTTTCTTCTTCTCTGTGTGCTGCTCATTGGTCCATACACAAAATTTGTGGCACCTGTTACCTATTGGGATAGTCACTCCCATTTGCTACTTCTCAGCAGATACAATGGGATGCTGGATAAGAACACTTTTTTTCTATTTTCTGCATGTTGCAATCAGCCATAAGCAGCATATTCCCCAAATACAATTCCCAGTCCACGATCAGATGTCACTTTTCTTCTCAATCAGGATATACTGTATATCATTACCGACCAGGTGCGCGTAGTCTGGTTTCCAGCCTGAAATATGAACTCGCTGCTAGAGACGGTTATAAATAGAAGGGATCACTTCCCACCTTGCAATCTCCTGTTTTCTTACAAAACTTTATTAGCATTTGACACTTTGCGTTTTCAACTTTGTTTTATTATATGTCAAATCTGGAATAGATGGAGCGTAATAATTCTATTAACCCAAGGGCAGAAAAATAGTGAAGGTTATTTAATCTATTCTCATCCGAGAGATCCCAGATGTCTTATATTCATCCAAAATGGATTAAGCCGAGTCGATCAGGGAAACCTTTCAAATGTCTGTACATTGGGATTTTTAAAGTAAGCACTTTTTTAAGGTCATACGTCATGGGCAATACTGCACCCACAGAGGCCCCTGCCCACCTCGGGCAATGAAAAGGGCATATTGTTTGTCAATCATGATCTACATTGCTCGGATTCTGACACTCCTCCTGTAGAAATGTCAGCGCGTTAACTATGTGTTCCCTTCTGACCAATTATCCAAGTGGCAACAACCCTATTAAGGTTTGAAGGTGCTCTGGTTAAGTAGTCTTCTTGCTTTAAAGGGGTATTCCTATCTCACTGATTAGCTTTAAACATCAATAAAGACTATTACTAAATACATTGTTGTTCTGATTTTGCTTTCCATTACGACTAGAGCAGTTTTATGTTCTGCTTGTGTACACAAGCTTCCCTAGGTTACCAATCATCTCACACTCTGCTCTAGCAGCATGGGACAGAATGGTGACATTGGCCCATTTAGACGGGATAACTTCTGGAAATTAGAAGGAGATTCTTTCATGCTCTAAACAGCCCCTTCTACTTTTTCATGCAGAACAGCTAAAGATTAAAGGGGTTGCCTCACTACAAGGATTGCTGCTTTTTATGTTAAAGATCTTGCAAAAACAAGTCACATTGCAATATGTGTTCATTAACAGCACCCTATCTGTTCTGAGATATCCCCTCTTGTATGGGCTACATCAGCTCCTCAGTTCGCTACAGCTACAGACCTGTTCGATTTATCCTGATAAGCGGTCAGCACTGGTTGCTATAGCTACAGACCTGGCTTCTACTGCAGCCTAGTAGAAGACAGTAAACACAGCCCTGAATTCAAAGTGAAACCAAGAAAACAGGACTGAGGTAAGATGAACCAATGTAGTGAGACAACCCCTTTAAGATCTGGGGACTGGAAACCGAGGAAAAAATGCAGTCACGTACCAAACTATACGCCCCTCGTGGCATCGTGACTGGAAGACACTTTCAGTAGGACAATACACCAACACCTGCAATGGAAGTGTGGACTTGATCAGCTACAATGCTTAGATACCCCAACAGCCAGGGATCAGATGACATATGATGTGGACAGACAGCATTCTTCATACCAGCACCAGAACCCTGAACTTTTGACACTCGATCAGAAGAGCTCATAGATTTATGACACTCATGACAAAGTTTGCGCTTCCATACAGCATAGTGCGACAGTGCGATGTATTTATCTGAGCAGGCGATGGTTTTTCCCACTGGAGTCTTGCCTTTCGGTGGCCCTTAGCACAGACATTGCATCTGGACAGCTGCTGTCCTACCCCTTCCGTGCTAAGGAAGAAAGAGTTGTGCACTTAGACAAATCTGTTGGAGCACTAGCGCTGGATTCAGATGCACTTTGCATGACTTAACATCAATTCGTTACCAAAAAGATTTGCATCATCCCACCACTTTTAACAAGCATTTGGTTATGTTCACAAAGATCTGCTGTTGGGAGCTATCTTACCTTGGTCACAGCATCCATAGTAGGTTCTTTTCATCGTTATACAATAAAACAGCAAAAGATTTGCTCTTTTTTTTTTTTTTTTTAATGCTGGCCCCATTCCAAACAGATCCACAGAAAACTTACTCACTTTTATGCTGCATGCCAGAGGAACAGGTCTAATGCCATAGAGAGAGGCTGCAATCAGAAAAGGGTCAGTGTCTATACTAAAGTGGTCATTCAGTCAAAATATTTGTTTTTTGTCTTCGATGGCTCCACCTCTGTCTACATCAG